>VZTN01032942.1:26147-85534 GCA_013400515.1 Erpornis zantholeuca | reverse complement strand
TATTTTCTCAGAATGTCCTGTATACATCCCTAGGGGAAGGAACAACTTTTCCTTAACATGTTTTAAAAATATGTTACATTATGGAGCATGATACTGAACAGAGTCTACTTTAGATAATGGATAAAAATGAAAGACAGATGTGGTTTTGTACCTGGTTATGAGTAAGTGAATCTGTGTGTGAGGCTGTGCAGAAAATGTGAGTGAAATGTCAATGTCAGCACCACAGCATATGAAGATGACACGAGCCATGCATCCTTGTTGAAAAGCAGGAATTCAGATTCTTAAGAAAGATCTGAAATTTTTGAGTATGGTGGGTTTACCAAATTAGGAGAAGAGAATAAGATGTCAGCTTTCCTATCCCATTCGTAGCAACAGTATTACTTGCTCATGATTTTAAGTCTTTCCCTTCAAAGGACCACCGATATGTACTAGCACATTATATTCAAAGTTCAGACTTGATTTTGATCCTGATCAAAGGGATACACTTCAAGTATTTTGACATCTAATCCTTTTTCCTGACTTTGATCATTTCAGACTGAGGTACAAGTAACCACTTCCACTACCTGTGTTAGCCAAGAATGAAAAGCATCTTATCTACAGAAAATGGATGCTGCTGCTTGGAACTTCATTCCCTTGATATTTTAGAGTAAAAGATTTCTGTCTCTCTCTCCTTTTGCCAAAGTTTTTCAGCACTGCTGCATTGTATCATGTGGGGAAGAAAGTACTCAAGATAAATAACCTATTAAATCATAATATAGGGAAAACAGATATTAAACCACCAGGGGTGTACATGTGAATTCTATGCAGTACAATGTGAATTAGTCCCTGGAGACTAATGGACAGTTAAAACAAACAGGCACTTTATTGTTGTAATATAAAATTTCTGATGAGATTCTATCATTAGATCATCACAAACTTTTTGGTTGTGTGTTGTAAAACAGAGCTGGTGTTTACTGGGGCCGATATCTTCCACAATAAGCTATGAAAGAGGAATTTATGGAGGCAGCAGAAACCACTTAAATGTTTTTTTGTGGTGCTGAGTGCTCTAGACAGACTCCAGAAATGAGTGAGGTCTCACCAGAGTTTTCTCAGGTGCCAGAGAGGAGCCAAGAGGGTCCCAATCCACCAGTGCTGGTGATTGGTGTGCTGTTGTCACCAGGTCACTTGGAGAAGAAAGTTCCTGCAGCTGTGCCACTATGTTGGCTCCAAAGCTGTAAGGGTTAAATTGTTACCCAAAATACTTGTCTGATGTATCACTTTGTGAATTTAGGAACAATAAATCCTGGGGAAAGATGTTTCCTGGCTTTGTTTCCTCCTTCTTTTGCCTTTAAAAATTTGGAAGAATAGATTTATACACATTTCTGTCAAGAAATGTGGTGTTTAGGGCTAAGTACATGAAAATAGTACCATTTTCTATCCACAAAATATCATTAGTTTCATCAGATCTTTTCTTTTGGTTTTATCTTGTCTTGTACCTCTTCACCTTCCTCAGACAATATTATTAAGTTCCTATTAAGAAATGACTCCTTCAGTGAGGATCTTGTAGGTTTTCAAAGATATGTAGGGAAGTGTGGTGGGAAATTACAAAGGTATCAAAACTAAGGACTTCTCCAGTAGTCAAATCTCCACCACAGCTGTGAGCAATTGGCTTCAGCTGCTCATCTCTGTTTATCTAGTTGTTTTAGTCCCTCCTGTGCATTTTTTCTTTGTCTTCCATCAGCTTTCCCTATCCACTGCCCTTGCTTGGGCTCTCTTTTCCCTGATGAAGTCCTGTTCTTCCTCCCAGGCTGCATCCCTTGGGAGGGAGATGCTAAGGAGAAAATTTCCTTGCTTACAGTGTTGCTAATGAGTGGCATTTTAGCTGGTAGGAGGGACAACAGAGGGAATGAATCACTGTCAGTGCAGACAAGGTATCTGGCAAAGCTGGAATAGCTGCCTGGTGGCTGTGCCCCTCTCCTGGTTTATGTCTCAGTTTTGCTCCTGCTCGAGTCCACATAGGAGCTAAAAGAGCTCACAATGGCTTTGTGGAGCAAATAAGTCCATGCATAATGCACATAATGCTGTCATTTTTTTGTGGGACTGGGGCTGTTCTTCTGTGTTTTATGGATGGCAGGACTGAAAAAGAAACAAGTGCCAGCAGGTACTTTTGTTTCCCAAATCGTCCAAGTGTGAAATGTGTGGGCCCCATTTATCATTCCAGCTGAGTCTCTGTGGAGACTGACCTGCTCATATTTGTCCAATTTGATTTTTTGTTTGTTTGTTTTCCTTGACTAAGTGTTGCCTGCTGGAATAAACATTGGTGAATCTGAATTTCTACCCATGCACAAATGATAGATTGCTTTATTTGTTCAAGAAACTCTTTTGTAGGGAGGTTTTAATTGTAATTAATAAGGGGAGGGGGGAATGCTATAATTTGTTGCAGACGTCCAAAATTGCATTGATACCAACCATGAAGGCAATATATGTGAAAAACAACTTTGTAATTTTGGAGGACAGCAATTATGTGATTTTTACATACAGATATATTAGAGGGCCATCCTTTTTGTTCCAGAGGTGGTTTGCTCCAGGAAGCCACAAGCTGTAAGTCCTGAGATGGACTTACCTCTCACTAACTCAGTATGGGAAAGACACAATAGCAACCAATGTCTGGCACAGTTTGAGGGCTGCTCAGTGCTCTGGTACATCAGATGATATATGGACTTTCTGGTCACCCTTTACTGAGCAGTTACTTGGGGGCTCTTAACCATGTTGAGATTTCCTTTCCTCCAACCTCCTCGGTGCCACTTCAGCCACCACCATACACCTGCACTTGCTGCTTCCTAAATGGAGGCAGAGAACCTCCCTTCAATACCTCCCTTTCTTGTGGTTTCTCCTTTCCTTTCAGAACAACTTGGAGAGGAAACAGAATAGAAAATGCTTTCCTTCAACTCTGATCCTACGAGTATTTGTTAGCAGCTTTCAGTAGCAATACAAACTGGAGTGAAAAGTACCTTGGTGAGAACAAAGAATTTTTCTAGATGTTTTCAAAAGCTAACTAATTCTTTAATTTGCCTCAAATAAAAATTTAAGTGCTTTGTTTCTCTGATAAAACCTACATGACCTTCTACAAGAATACATAGGTTAAACAGTCTGGCACTTAATAGCTGAAATTGTTACCTTACACTACAGTAGTATTTCAGTATCCTTAAAATAGCCCAAGGAAGGAGATGCTTTAATTCCTTTGACCTGCAACATTTTAGTGGCATTTTCTGTTTTGAAGAAGCACTGATCCATTCCTTCAAAGCTCTCTGTGGCAACTTGTGCATGCAAGGGTGGAAATGATGGGCCATGATGAATGCCATAAAACCAAAGGGAGCGGAGAAGGATGCCTGAAAAATTCAAAGTGCTTTATTAAACCCCCTTTCCACAATTTCATGGAGGGAGGGAGGGAGCATTTCTTTCAAGCTTGGCTAGGCTTAGAATTAGCTGCTGGCTTCCTTTCATTGTCTGCACACCTTCATGGCACTGCTGCTGCTGGCTTGTTAGGAGCTGTGGCTCCTCAGCAGCCAGTCTGTTCCTGCATGCAGAGGGCTGCCATCTCATCTCACCCTTACACATATACTGCTTTGACTTTGGGAGCTGAGAGGAAGGTCCCAATGTTACCTCTAATTAGTAATTTTTGTTGTTCTTTTCTCTAGTAAAACTTGTTTAATGTGAACTGTAATTTGTTTTGAATACCTCCATGTTATTGCTTAAGAAATGAAAGTTGGAGGGGGATGTGTGTTTGGTTTTTTTAAATTTTATTTTGCTTTTATGAAGCAAGAAATTTATGAAAAAAAATTGTCTTTACAGCCTATTCTCATTATATTTGCAAAACCTTAAAAGCTTTTGGAAAGACCTGACTCTTAGGTATCTAAATGTAGCAAGGATGTAGCTTGGAAGACTAGAGGTTTTCCTAAATATTTTTACAAGTATTTGTCAATTTTGCTTAATAACAGTAAAACAAGCTTATTTACGTTAGTGTATGAAGCATTTGACCACCTTTACTCATATTAAAAAAAAAAATCCAGAAAGATTTGAATCCACTTTACATTTCAGCATCTCTGAAGGAGGTGGGGCACATTCCAAAATATTCTTGAGGAATGTGCTGTAAACACAATCCTTTCCCAACTCTTTCATGGCTATCAACATTTTCAGTTTGAGGATGATGACTTGAATATTTGGATCCCTTTTGAAAAGGGGAAGGGAACCTATTAAGGTCCACAAGCTGTTGCTAACCTCCACCTGTGTATGTTCTATTCCCTTTCCCACAAAGCAAAATTGCTTCATAAAATGCAGAGTTTTGCTGTCAGAGCTGCTCAGATATCAGCTCACTCAGGCTCTCAAACACAAGTGATGGTTATTCCCTGAGCTCTGTGATGGTTCCTTTCTGCCAGAAGGCACTACAAATACAGGCTCTTCCATGTCCCTGTGTCCTGAGCACACAGGCATTGGTGTTTTGCCAGCAGTAGCATTTTACAGAGGATAAACCCCAGTTTTGGGCTGAAGTCACAGGGTTATATGCTTAACATCTAGTTCAAAAGATGAATTTTTTATAAGATCCCTCAGTTTGGGTCTCACTGTGACACAAAAGATTTGTTCATGGTTTTTTCTCCATTTACATCTTGCACCCTTTGTATTACAAAATGAGTCAACGCTTCCTGCATTTTTGGAACATAAGGAGAGGTTTAAAGAAAAATTTCTGATAATGAAAGCAGACTTAAAAATCTCTAAAGGTGTTTATGTCTATGATGCTTGGCCTGTCCTGAACTGCAGAAAGTGGAGACTTTAAAATTTATTACCCTGAATATTTCCATTAATAAAACAAGAATCTTAAAACCATAATGACTGTTATAGTCTATGATAAGCTTGTGTACAAATGCCCTTGCAAGTACCTCTTGAACCCAGTAAAAGCACAGGTAAGAGCACATTCATCCAATATGTTGAATGTAATGGATAATACCCAAAGCAGCAGTTGGTTGTAGCAGTTGTGTATACACCTGATACTGTGTAGGTACCATGCACACATATTTCACAGGCCTGGTGTACACTCTATACACACTGTGTATAATACATGTGTATCTTGTACCTGTAAAGCCTCATCTAGGAAATGCTGTAGGGGATGATGTGAGAAAACCTAGACCAAGTCAGAAAGTGCTTTTTTTAAAGGTATATCTTGCTAAATAAAGTGAAGAAAATGGTTCAGATTCCCTTCTCTTAATTTTATTCAAGTGCTGGTGGCTGTTTGGGGAGGTTACATGAAGTTACAGATTTGAAGGTGGGAGAAGATGAAAGAAAAGGACAGAATAAGACCCCAGCTCTGCCACGTATGTCAGTATTCCTCAGGGCCTCTTGGATGGATGCCTGAAAGTCCAGTCTCTTGCACATAACTGTGCTGACATGGGCCCACAAAGTAAAATTTCAGGAGGAATGAGGGACCATGTTGCTGTGCTCAGGTTTACACATGTGGCTGTCCAGGCTAAAGTATTTCCCGTGGGAGCATGCAGGTATTACTTTTCTGAAGGAAAAAGGTAACTGGCAACGTTGCCATGATTAGCATTCTCTTGTTAGGTGCTTACAAGAGAAGCAGCAGTTTCCAGAGTGGCATGTCGTACTCAGATGTGCCCCAAGTAGTTTAAATTTGTTAATTATAGATACTGTGACACGTTACAGCTGCTCCAGTCAGTTTTTGCAGTCTACTTTCCATTGTTAAGAAAAGTTTTTTGCCCTTTCATACGGAGTTGGCTATTGCTGTTGCATACAAAACACTTACCTACTTCAACAGGAAAACTGCTTTTCTTAAATCACCAGCTACTCTTCCTGTCATTATGACAGATCTTGAGCTGTATCAGGCTCAATCACAAATATAACTTCATGTTGGGTTAAAAGTAAAGAAAGATCTAAAGGAATAATGTTAGATGTTATATTTAAATTGATTAACAATCTTCATATCTACTCATCTACTCAGTGAGAAAACATCTCACTGATCCCTTTTGCTTGGTCTTGTATTTTTAATGGCTTATATTTTAATATTGCTGTGCTGTAACTTTGAAAAGATAGGGGACTTAAAATGTCATACATTCAGGCAAGATTCTTAAAAATAATTTTTAGAAGTGTACTTTTGTCACTCTAAGGAGAGATGTTGGAAAAACTATTCTATGACTGAACAAAGCACAAGAATGTAAGGTTTTTTTTGTGTCTAGGTATGTTATCCTGTAATTCTGTCTGGCTGTATGCAATATATGTTGTTTATTCAAGTGGGGTTTTTTTATGGGCTTTTTTTTCTTTTTTACCAAATGATTCCTGAACTATCACTGAGTAATTTACAGGAACAGGGATATTTTGCAAAAGAAATGACTTTGTTTTGACTGGATGATTTTTTTTTCTTTTTTCCTTGTTAGTGATTCACACATTCATATTTCACATGGTATATGGAGGCCTGAGCTCCATATTCACTAGAAATATTTACAAATAATTCCTTCACCAGTTAGGGAGGTACTTCAGGAAAGCTTTCACTGGTATTAGTAGAAGGTATAGTAACATCTACTTGGCAGTTAGTGGAAAGATGAATTGAAAAAGAAGGATGATAAGGACAGACTATGATGACATAGTCTCACCAGAGCATCAGTATTTTCCAGATGTCTTTCACCACTGCCACCAGTGGGAGATGTGCTGCTGGGTCCACAGCAGTCAGATTTATGTCTGTCTTGGTTGCTGTTTTAGTGGGATTTTTTCACTTGTACTTTGAGATGTCATTGAATGCTCCCTTTTAAGGGATGCTCCCATCAGAGGAGCTGAGGTCCAGCAGGGCTGCTGCTCTGAGGTTTCACAGGTGCAGAGCACATGGTCCAGAGCCAAAGCACCTCACGAGCTGCACTACAGCCACAATGAGTCTGGCCCTGTCCTCTCTTCTCCAAGAATCATTGCCCTACAGCTGGGAAAATAGAAGTTTTTTCAGGCTTGGCCAGATCAAAACAGTTAGCTTCCATTTTGAATGCAAGAATTTGACTCTGCTTCCCAAGCTGGCAAATATTTCTGTACTTTACTACAAAGCTGTCAAGATGGAAGGAAGGGATTTTGTTGCTATGGTTTGATAGTCTGCATTCTGTTCCTGGTGTAGGAAAGAAAAGCTGCTGGAGGTCAGAGGCAACTGAATTAGCAAGGGATGCTAAGATGGCATTGAAAACAGAATGAAAATATGCTGTGTTTTGGCATAATGTCAGCCAGCCCTGACTTTACAGGATTCAAAGAAATGCTATTGGAGATCAGCAACTTTTAGTTTTTCTTAAAGAAATAATTTCTAGAAATATTAACAGAGACCTTGTAGTCCTGACAGGATTTAAAAAAAAGAAAATTATCAGAACACTAAGAAAATACAGCAGCATCTTCTAGTGCACCTGTACAAGCTTTTGCACAATTAAAATAAGGTAAAATCCTCAGGTCAAGTATAGCTTTGCAAAGCATTAAGCTAAACACATATGTATTTGCCTGTTTTTGACTGGAGGATTAGTGATTTGTTTCTTTGTGAAACTCTGCACCGAGCTCTTAATTAAGCTTACCAGGCACAAGTGCACTTCAGGTGATCCAGACGACCTTTAAAGGGCCTGCAGCAGATGGTGCAAAGTCTGTATTCCATGCAGTATTCTGCTGTTTTGTCTGTTAAATAAGTATCTAATTACTCCCAGTCTTATCTTATTTCAACACAGTGTCACTAAATTACTTACATGGCTGTAAGTAAGGTAATCCGTTGCCAATCCGATAAGCTTTCAGCTTGACTTTTTGGGAAGTAAACTTGCACCTGATGAGAATTTCCTTTCAAGCATCTTCCAGTACTTTTCCAGAGGCTCTTCACAAGATCATTCACTGTCTTTCCAACATTGCTTTTCTCTAGCTGTTCTAAACAAATTACTGTGACAAATTTGGAGTGGTTTTTTGTCCTGAATTTTTTTTCTTGAGGGCAAATTGGCTTTTGTTTGTGATGTTTTGCATTGTGATGGGCAAGAAGAGGCAAGCACTTCTGAAATAAAAGTATCAACTCTTTGTATTTGTGGGCACCACACCATTAGTCTGCTATTTTTTGAACTGTACATGGACAGGTGGTTGAGCCAATTTCTTCTCCAATATTGTCTTGGTGAGATCTAAGGTGTGAAAATAGGCAGGTTATTTCTGGAGACAGTATTTAGATTTTTCTCTGCACACCTGCAGAGGAGGGGATATGTGTCATTGAAGAAAAAAAAAAAACATTGCTCATATGCAGTCATGTGTTGAGAGGAGGGAAGAAATCCTGTGATTAAAAGCACCACAATTTCTGGTCTCCAAATAGAATTTGCTCCCTAGTTCTACCTTCAAAATATATTCTGGCTGTCCTTGTCCTGAATCCCTGTGCAAGCTCCTTGTCCTGGAGAAATCAGCGAAGTTCTGCAGGCATGGGTCACATTGAGCTCAGGGCAGGATGAGGTTCTGGAATATTGCCCCTACATCTTTACCTCAGGGGCTTTTCTACAGTAACAGTATTGAGGGAAAAAAATATGTGGGAAAAAAATATGTATATCAATCTCAGTACTCAATGTGTGTTTTACATAATTCAGATGAGAGGCACGAGCTGGTCTGGGTGTTTGATATAGAGGAGTCAGCAGGTCTTAAGGCCAGTAAATAACAAATTTAATTTTGCTTTTGCTGCCTTCCCTGGTTTTTTGGTTTTTTGTTTTTTGGGTTTTTTTTGAATGAGCTGGTTTTAATTGAACAGCCATTCAATTAAAATTGCTGTGAAAGGCCCTTGATTCAGCCAAAACTCAAGATGAGCTCTGACAGGCACGCTGGGCTGAGCAGCACTGCAGCCTCTGCAGCTCTTTTGGGCACTCCCCCTCAGCTTTTGCACAGCAGAGTCATTTCTGCCATGACTTCCACCTTGAGCAACAGGAGATGACCTGTTTTGTTTGAATGTAGGTTCAGACTGGTGTTCTATAAGTTGTGTTTAAGAGGATGTCAAATGAGATAATATAATGCTGCCTTTTCTCCTTGAAAGTATATAGATGTAGCCAGTGAAGGGAAATGTCTCTTGTTCCTGTAATCTTAGTCATTGTCCTTAATCAAATTCTCAGAACAAAACACAGGAAGAGCCAAGCTCACAGGCAGCCTAACAACCTCTTTGACTTTAGTCTCTCAGTTCCCACAAATAGTTTACAAACTAATTGTCTTTAAAAGAGAAAGCCTTGTTACTAAGGGCAAGATGTTTAATGCATTTCTGGTAAATATGCAATTTAATCTAATAGCACTGTTCCTAGCTGTTAATATCCATGGATGACCTGTTTGGCATGAGCTTCTGAGAGCAGAGCTGTCCTATTAACCTGCCAGGATATCTGTTAGACTCATTTTGAGAGCAATTTGGAAGAGCTTGAAGGAGATCATTGTAAACATCATAGTAGGATGCCAGGGAAGTATTACCAGGAGCATACTTGCTGTTTTTATTGCATGATCAATTGTTAAAAAGGTCATTTATGTTTTTGCATTAGGAATCATACCAAGCTAAATAACAACATTTTGCTTCCCTGTGATATGCAGTTGGTAATTTCTGTAAAGCTGGATAAAAGCTTCAGCTGCAGACTTTGAGCTTCATCTCATTCTGAGGGTTGAAAATCCTGAAGTATTTCCCCCCTCCCCTAAAATATTATTCTTTCCTGACTTGCAGCAGAGTCTCCTGTTTTAACTTATCTGGGCACTGGGGGTGTTGGTGCATCCCTGTGGAGCTGGTTCAGAGGGGAGGGGCCCTTGAGTCCCTGGCACTGTCCCACAAACAGAGGTGTAGCTGAGGATGCCCTGAAGTGAGAAACAGCTGTGCTTTTGGGGTGAAGGCTTCTTTCCCAGCCTCTCACCCTCACTCCCCATAGCTGGGCTGAAATACAGGAGATGTGGTTTGTTCTCGTTCGGACTCAGTTGTTCATTGGTTCTTATCTATGTTACAGACTTTGAAGTTGTGAGTTCTGCTAAGAAGGTAAAACAAGGCTAACAATGGTGGTTCTCTGGCTCTGCAGAGTTTTTCAAGGACCTTTGGTAAAATAATGATTTGCCACCTAAATTATTTTTATTTCGAACCCAATATTCTAACCTCTAAATTCAGCAGTGCAAATTTTCTTGTCCAGTTATAAGACACTATTTAAACCCATGAAGAAGAAGGAAGAAGAAAGTGAAAAAGAAGTATTTAGCCACTGCCCTAAAATCTCCATCTTGGTACATGTATATTACTGTATTCTAGAACCTTAAATCTCAAATTTTTCTCCCTGTGACACCACACCTTCTATTCAAACTACACACGTGTGATTTTTTAAATCATCACTCAATTTTGGAAGCCTATCCCAAGGCCTCAGGCCAAATGTAGGGTTTTCTTGTGGAACAGTGCTTTCCAGCACAGAGAATTTAAAATTCTCAGCCTCCATTTTTCCAGCACTGTGCCACCTGGGGGTGGTGAGTGTCCTGTCCCCAGCAAGGTTTAGTGACAGCCTAGGGACTGCTTGGCTGCACTGTTACCTGCATCACTCTGTGCTGAGCTGCGTTTCAAGGCTGGTTTGTTTCTTGTCTCTTGTACAACAGCCCTATTTTCCTTCTTCTTGTTCTGCCATTGCATGGGAATAATCATACTGACCCAAGCTTCTTGTCAGCCAGTGCAGCATTTTGTCTCCACAATGATGCCTCCAGCACACACAAATGTTTGAGGGGGTGCCAGGAGCCGTGCAGCACGTGGAGGCTCTGTCCTGCAGGTGTTTTGGGGACACCCAGGACGTGGCTTGTGCCAATAGAACTGAGGCCCCGTGGGTGCTGCAGGCTGCCTGTGTATGCCCCTGCCCTGTACCTTTGCTCGTTTTTCCAGTCTTTTCTCGGGGAGCTCAGAGAATCAACGTTCACAACTCATTTTCCATGAGTTTATTTTGTATGTTTTCAATGCAGCTCCCAATTATCCAAGGTAATCAATCTCCTCTCTGGAGTAACCCCTTATTTTCTGTGTTGAGTGTGCCTGCTGTGGCTCTCCATCTCCTTGGTCACTCTAGTTCATGCAGTCGCCCTTGAACTTTACCTATCAGGTTCAATACCTCCCTGATAAAGGTATACCTGTATTTCTCTCATCCCCTCTCCTACCTTGCTGAAGTTGCCTTGTTTTTAACACTTGTAAAAAAAATATCTTTGTTCTCTTTGTTCAAAAAGATCTCATGTTGTTGTACACAGAGATAGTTTTCAGAGCTTGAACTGAAGCAAATGTATAATTTAATTTTCTATTTAGGATTGCCACTACAGGGTGTTAAATTGCTGCTGCTGTAAGTGAAGTTGCACCAAATGCAGTAATGAATTTAACAGCCATATATGCACTATAGTAAAGCACAACAAGTCAATTTAGGATTTTGTCTCAGGAAACACTGAGTGGTTTTATTAAAAAGCATTCACAATTCACAGCTGCAAACTATCCTGTCTTTATGTATGAATCCAGGAATTAGCTAAATGTTTATGCATGAGTTTAAGGACTTATTGGCAACTGCAAGAACTTGCTCTTTTATTTCTACAGTAAAACTTCAGAGCAAAGTAGTATAAGTAAGCTTTTTTTTTGTTATGAAATATTTTCAAACTGTGGAAGCAGCATGATTTGAAACTATTGCTTCCTCAGGTGTTTCTTTAGGCAATGCATACTGGAATGATCACTGTGTACATTTGTCAATGGGCCTTTCTTGTATTTAGTTTTTAATTATTTTCTAGTTCTCTCAGGCTCTGAACAAAAGTTAGAATACGTGAGCACTTAACTCACTTGTTCATGGCTTCTCTGAAAATCACTAAACTGAGAGGGGAAGTACACTTGAATTGAAATTGTGAGAGGTTCCCTATGATCCTAAAAAGAAGTCCATCACAAATTGAAAGCTGTGGGAAAAAAAGCCTAGTTCCTCTCAGCACAAGCAATATTTTAGACTTACAGATTTTTATTTTATTTTAGGTCCTATTTTGTATTTACAATTTGTGTGCTAGAGAGCCTTGATACTTTTATATATCTGAGCTCTTTTTGAGCTTTTTGAGTGGTCACATAGTGATTATTTCATAAATTAACTGAAATATACTATTAGGCACACCCAAACCATAGCCTTATTCAAAAATATCAGTTTCCATTCCACAATCTAGGAAAGGAGATATACATTAAACAGTATGTCATTTCCAGAATGACACAGGAAATTTATAATTTGGGAATAAATATTAAAATTTGTGTTTTCCAGTATAAACCAAGTCTTTAATCTTCAGCTCTCTGATAAACTCAACAAAAGGTAAGTGACCAGTGTCAGAATTGTTACAGAAGGATCCTTGTGACTCAGATAATGCTTGGCATTATGATTTATGCCATGCATGAAAAACTATGGGTTTTGTACTAGGCTTTTGACCCTTGTTGTGCAGAAAGGAGTAGCTCCAATGTGCTCAGGAGAGAATTTCCAGGTGCAAACCCCATTTGTCTGTCACTCCTGTTTCTGCCATTCACAACAATCACAGTTATTATGCTATTAATTCTTTTAAGGGGAAAAGGTGTCATATTTTCTCCTCATAGAAATGACTCCACAACCAAAGTGAAAAATCTTATTCTGCAGAATGAGGGAACAGACCAACAAAAAATGTTTTCATAAGTTTCCCAAATTATACTGCTCTTGTAGGGACAGCTAATGCTAAGTGATTCTTGCTGACAGTGACAGGCCACTCTGGCCAAAAATTTGGAGACTTACCTGCATGCCATCAAAAAAATTTCCTGTGTTATACACCTAATCAACATTTTAGCCACAAAAATCATACAGGTTCTAGAGAAAAATGCACTCTATAACAGCAAGGATAAGGTCTAAATTTCCTTCTGAGATGTAAGATGAACTCCTCTGGCTTGTACAGGTACTGCAACAGCTGAGAGCAGCAGGAGAATGCATCAATGTCTAAGCAAAATATATCAAAGTCTGGGGTAGCTCTCTGGCTGCCTGGGGCACTTTTTAAGCAAGGCCGTGCTCCTTAGGGAGACTGAAGCCCTCAGAAGTCTCACTGGGGAGAAAAGGCTGAGAAATTATGCAGGCTTTCATGTGTTCTTACTATTTTCCATTCAAGTGGTCACCTTTCCCTCCTCTGCCCCCTTGGGCAGGTCCTGGAGCTGCCTGTGTGCTTTTGCAGCGTTGTCAGGAATGTTCAAGGGTAACATTGTCCCCTTCAGGCTTCCTCTTAGGATGAGAATAGGAGGTGGATGGACAGTGATAGAATGTGAGTGAGTTAATTTGAAAGATGCTTCTTCACTGGCGTGAAGCTTTACATTTGCTCTTAAATTGATTTCTTCCTTGTCTTAGCTCCATGGATGAAGCCATCTCAGTTAAAACTTTAAAAGAGTTTCCCATCAAGGTGTCATTAACAGGCTGCTTTTCAGAGAAGAGAAAAAGAGTTCCTGTCTGTCCTTCACTCTGAGTGCTTGCAGAGAACAAGATTAATGTGCTTTTCATGTTCAGTCATGACAGGGCAAACAGTTTTGTTATTTCTTGATAACTCAGATCATGGTTCTTCCCCACTCAGTCCTGAGACACTTGTTTCCAGAAGGCAGGAGAAAGATGTAAGAATTTTGTAAATGTTCATTAACAGTTGTACAGTAATAGTGAATTTGTGGTGAATTTGTAATGGGTTTAAGGGTGAAAAGTTAATTTCTGCTTATTTTCAAACTGTCCAAAGATGATCTGGTACTGCCTGTACCTTGCAGTCCTCAGTTAATAAAAAAAAATCTCCAGGTTACACAGTGACATTCTTCATAGGGAAATGATGGAAAACCTGGAAGGGAGGCAAGAAGCATCCTGTTAGACACAAAATCAAATTTCTATATGAAAAATCGGATGTTTATTTGGTTTATCTATGGATTTGTTAAACAGATATAATAATAATAAAAAAGCCAAACACTGAAAAAAACCCATGTTTCTAGTTTGCTTGCTGAGGGAATGATATCAGCAACTTGATGTTATCAGGAGGAAGAGGGAGAGGCTCATCATTCCCTCTGTCATGTGCACGAAAGGAGATGATACCACAAGAGCTGATAGATCAGAATGAGAGAGAGGATTCCTGAGCTCTGAGCAGAGGATTGAGGTGCACTGAACACGCTGAGGTTTCCCTCACAGGTTCATGTGCTGGGGTTTGTTGCAGGGAGACAGGAATGCTCTGGAAGTGGCTGCAGTTCAATGGATATCAAAGTGCTGCTGAAAAAGGCAACCTAACTATAAAATTTTTTTGTGAAAGTGTCTTAGAGTGATCACCCTCACTCAAAAGCTGTTTGCATCAATATGGTTATGAGCAAAGGTGATCTTTTGTTAGCTTGTATTTTCACAGAGCACTTACACAAATCTCAATCATAAAGGCAGCGTTTGGTCAGGCAGCTGTAACCTGCTCTCAGTCACCACTCACTTCCTCTAAGTTGCTGTATATCTTTATAGAAATCATAAAATAAAACATTTGAGATGAAAATGGTATGATAAAGTGCAACCCACGCAGCAGGTGAAGGAAGAAGCAGAATATACCTGAAAGCAGGAGAGGTGATACATCAGAAAATACTTTGTTCATACACTTTCATGATTATTTTATTTGAACTTTTTTCTGAGAGTGTTTGTAAGTGCTCAGCATTTTTCACCCTTCCCTTTAATAACACCTGAAATACGAGATTCAAACCTACTTTTTCTTCCAAATTGAAAAGAATGGACATAAGAAATAAGGTATACCTTATTTCTTTCTCTGGACTACATATGTTCATGCATACCTACACACTACTCTGATATAAAAATACTCTACTCTGTAAATGATAATGTATTTCCATTCATGTGCCAGGTTTGTCTGAGCAATATGTGACAAGGAAACTGTGATTATGATAACAGTTTGGGGAAAATCAGTTGATAGTCACTTTTAAAGAAGAGAAGCAATGCAGATTTCAATATGTACTGGAAAACTCCATTGTTCACCCAAGTGCCTCCAGACTGTGGGGCACAATTAACAAATTTAAGCACATTTTTGCCTAATGTGCTACTTAGCATCTGGAGGCCATATTTATTTTCAAAAGAATTTTCAGCCCTTTAGGGAATGTCTTTGGGACCTGGAGCTCATTTCTCTGAAAAAATCCCTGACAAAGCAGCTCAGTCAGGACGTTGGGAAGGATTTATGGCAGTCAGTTTAATTATTATACCAAAGAAGTTTTGAGGAACTGTGGCCTCCATGCAATGCTGCAGCTCTGAAACTCAGCCCAATGTAAGACCTTAAGCTGTAAAAAGGGAGTGGAGGGTACAAAAGTCAGCCCATCTTTTGCTCTTGGGCAGTAGCAGCTAGCAGAGCCCCTGGGGATGCTTGCAGTGACTCTGCAGGCAGCTTTCGAGTTGTGGCTTTGATGCTTTGCAAATTTCTCTTTGCAGCCATGGAAACCTTCCAAATTCTTCAGTTAGACTCTGCATTTTCCTGTCTCACTGATCCTGGTGGCTCCTTGTAACCTGTCTCTTCTACTACAAGTACAGCTACCTTCCTGTCTGCACAGCAGTCTTTACTAGAAGGTCAGTTTTGTGATGTTAGGCCCTTTTGGAGGATGTTTTCCTTCATCATTTATGTCCTGTTCTTGCCTGGACTCTTATCCTCTTTTTTTGTGTGCGTGTGCTGGTCAAAAGATTTTTAACTTGGGCAGCAACCCTTGTAGACATAGGAGCTGTTTTCTGTATCACACCCTCTGAAAGCCCACAGAATGTGGGAAAAACATGTGGCTTTGGAGGCAGGCAGAAACAAAGGGGTCATTAAAGGCAAAAATTGGACTTTCTCGCTCCATCTCACCAAAAGACCCAAGCCTTGTGACAGTGGTGTCAGGGCAGCAAATGGCAAAGTGCGAACAGCATGGGAAGTCATCAGGAATCCCTGGAAAGTGCATTTCAGGGAGCTGCATGGCAAACGAGGGGACATTACTGACAGTACAGAGTGCAAGGCAATCATCTGTGTAGCCATAAAATAACCTTCACCTTTCCTGGCGGACACTGACACTGCAGTAAACAAGCTCAAACTGGGAAAGGCACATGGTAAATGTTGCAGATGAAGTCATAAAAGTCTGGCAGCCAATGCAGTTCATGTCTTCCGTAAAATCTGTGAGGAAGCAAATGAGGAGACAGGGACTGGCCGAAGCATCAGTGCAAATCAATCTACTGTTCAGCATCTCAGGGAAAAAAAGCAGACCTGAAAGACCTGCTGAGCAGATCTCTGTTCAAAGATAATGGACTGCCACATGTTAGTGGAACTTGCAAAGCAAGATGGGGTCCAAAAAACTTGCATGAGTTGTGGACTCGTAGAGGGACAGAATTTTTTTTTTTGTTTTTTGTTTTTTCCTGAGGTTTAGCAAGGCTGGGATAATTCAGTCATCTGCTTTCTGTGAATATTCAGGGCTCTTTTTGGGACTGTTATGCACCTGCTGAAGCAACTTGCTGTGGTTTGTGCTGCTGCCTGGGTCTGTTTTATTTTATTAAAACTTCTGGAGGAAACACTAGTAGCCATTTCACACTGATTAAGAGGAAACATTTCCTTGGCTCTGGAGTTTTTAAGGAAAACCTTAAACTCAGTTAGAAAATATTTCTCTTATCATGAGACAAGTACCAGTTTCACTGGTTAATTCTTCACTGGAGGATCTTTGAGACCTGGTAGATGGAGGGGAGGGAGATGAAAAATAAGTGGATGCTTATAACATTTATTTTCTGGTGCTGTGCAGATCCTTGGGCTCTGAGAGAATCCGTGCAGCCTACACTGAGACAAACAAAGCTGAAAGGAAGGGTCTGCCTTGGGAGGACACAACAAGTGCAGGAGAGCTCTTTGTAAAACCTTTGTTTTATTTTGTATTACCTGGACACTAGGAGTTGTATTTCAAGTCATCTAATAAAAGCTGGCTTTTCTGATAGGGGAAAAAACTTTTTCATTTCAGTGCTCACTACAAACAAGAAGGGTTAGCAGGTCGTCCCCCGTGCTCTGGAAGTGTCAGGCCCATTTCACTGCATATACAAGGAACTGCTATGCTGGTACAAACCCAGGCACTTGTGTTCATGTCCCACATCAACCTACATTTACTGTGCAGTGGCCTTTACCTTCTTGCTTTTGTAATGGCACCTCGGGCTCCCCAGGTGGATAGCTGAGCCAGGCTTCCTATGGATTCCTGAGAAAACTTCACAGTGCCTGCCTAGAAGTATATATCAGATGGTTTTGAAGCTGTGTTAACACGTTTTTTGTGCCTGAGATTGGACTTCTCTCTGTTTCTTTCTGTCTTTTGGCTTTTTACTTGCACACACCTTCCCAGTCCCAGGCTTTGCAATAGTGCAGTGAGTTTGAATGAACTGAATGGTGTCTGTGGATGCCAGGGGTTAGGACAGTACGACACAGGCTGGCAAAAAAAGGAGGAAGAGAGGAGAGCCACATTTCTCAAAGTGGTAAGAATTTATTAGATGAAATCACATCTTTGTCAGCTGTGCTCTGCTTCTGGTTTTGATTTTTATTTTCCTGAAAATCTAGGGGGAAACTTACTGAGATTGTCTCTGGGAAGGAAAAAAATGAGAAGTTTGCTGTTTTCTGTGGTTTTCTAGGCTGTGATCTACTCTGTAGGATTAGCAATCCACCACAGACTTCTGTAATCCCTGGGTTGCTGATTGTGCAAAGCTTTGGTGCTTCTCTTAGGCAGGAATGGGTGCTTCTCACCTTCCAAAGTCTCAGTTCCTGCACAGGGAAATGAAACCTCATGTCTCTGGGTGAACTGAGCCTGCTTGTTAAGTGACCCTGTGGGGGCAGAGCTGCTGAGCAATTTGTTGGGAGGAAAGACAAAACCTCACAATTAACTTTCAGAGGATCATGATTTTTTGGCTCTTGGCCACAAATGTTTAATAGCAGGTCAAGCTTGACAGAGCAGCTTTTCTGCCCAGAGCTGAACTGGTAAGTCAAATTCACTACTCTTTGACAACTTAATTTTGACTTCAGGCTGGGACAAGTCACAAAGGAACACAAGTAATTGTGCAACAGCTGTCACAGTAGGAGGGGGAAAAGAAAATAAAGAAAAGACCAGTATGTAAGTCATGGCATACTACTTTAGGAAGCATAAAACTTGCAAAAATGTCCCTGGAGCAGAATTGCTCATATTTCTGAGTTTTCTTTCATAAAAGAAAATCCAGCTAGTTGTTAAACTAGACAGTTACTCCACAGATGTTGGCTTGGCTACAGCTCTAACACAGTTCTGGAAGTAATGGAACACATCACATGTGCTGTGTACACAATTCAAATGACATGTTTAACTTGTCAAGAAAAAGGATTTTGAGCATAAGGCAAAATCAGAAAAATGGTTCTTCTGGGACATTTTTGGTGGTAAAGATTCCACTAAAAAAAATAGAATTTGCATCTCTGGATTTGGAGATGAGCAAGAAGCATGACATTGAGCTTGCAGAGTTGCTTGCTCTCAGGCTGAAGAGTGCAGACATGACTGTGCTTTCAAAACAAGTAGGAAATTCAAGGTTGTGTTGCCAGTGGAGAGACATAAGCGGCTTCTGTGAGTTAAAAGAGCATTTGCTGTGGTAACTGGCAGGGAACTGCAAAATGAAGAGAACAAGGAGAAGTTGAGCTAGAAATACAAACTGTTAGAAATAGAAGGCTGAAAGATCAGGTTGCATCAGAGCTTACCAAATGTCTCAAATTGAAGCTGTAAAAGAAAAAAGCAAGCAAAGATGCAAACCCTTCCTCCCCTCTCCATCAACTCTGCACTCTTTGAGGACATCATCATCTTCATTCAGAACTTTTTGCTCTCCTGAATAATAGTTCATTCAGGGTGAATTAGTGTGCTTGAGAAGAGCTCTGTCTCTAGCTGTTTAGCTGTTAAATAAGCTGAAAGTTGGGTAATTTGGTTTATTTGGCAGTACTTAAGCATGGCACAGAAAACACCACTCACAGATTCTAGCAGACCATCACCACTGAAGGAAGGGAAGAAAAGGGAGAAACCAAGTTTGTGAATGAATAATTGTGATGATGCTGGAAATGGCAGACTTAGTCAAAGCTGGATGTGAAATTATTTTCCTCTCATCTTTCTGAAGGGAAATTCATTTTTGCCTACATATAGCAGAGCAGCTTTGAAGCAGCTTTTCACATGCTATATAAATATGTATGAAAAAATGTTTATGACAAGATTAATCCCTTTCTGCATCTCAGTCTTGCAGGCGGCCTCCAAATGGATTTCAAATGCCAATCAGAATATTATACCTCTACTTGAACTTTTTGTAAAAGAAGAAGGATACCATTCAGATCAAACCACTGGCTCCAATTGCCTTGCGAAATCTGGGCTCTTCCTGCCTCTGCCTCTTACAGCAGTGTGTGAGCTATGGACTGGAGTTAGGAAAGTTTTCCATGAGTTTTTAATTTCTTTCACTTTCTCTAGTCTTTGCAGTAGGTAATACTGACCCAGATCTCTTATTCAATCAATCCTTTTTTCCCAAATCAGTAGAATGTTATAACTCTTCTCCCTGGCTGTGCTTACATTCTTGTTTTCCAAGTTTGTTTGAACTAATTCCCAGAGAGCTTTTGAATGTGCTAACTCTATAGAATACATTACTTTGCCATCTGTTTCGGGAAAAACACTTTTCCCATTACATTCCTATCCTGTAATTATTAAAACTCTACAGTGAACTCTGCAAACCACAGGTATTTATAGCCTTGTAAGCATACTTTCTTTTGTTTCAGCAAGAATACACAAGGAAAAAAGATTTGCTCAACTTCGTAATTTTTTAGTAAATTTAACTCTCATATATAAACAATGTAACTCACATGTTGAGGGTCCAAGCAAGACATTTTATTTGAGATTCAGCTCTTGTGGCAGAAAAAATTGATTTGGGGTTCAGGTCATGTGTAAAACTTGTGCTGGTCCAAGTCAGTGCATTGCCACCGAAACCTCAGGTTCTGCTAAATGTATCTTTCCTTCCCCAGCTGAGCTGTACTCTGGACTTCCGAATGGGCTGCACCAAATATCTAATTGTGAGAAACAACCTCAAAAAATTAACTGTTTTAATTAATTGTTTTAAAATGCCACTTTTGTGTTCTGTGTTTTAACCTTGACTTTTTTGTTTTTTTAACTTTCACGGATTGCTACAGAGCAAGAGAAAATGGCAGTAAGGAATCACAGGGTGTGTAAAAGAACTCATGGGGTTTTTTCATCAGCAGATTTATGTGCCAGTAATTTTTAGGGGGTTTAGTGGGGTTTCCTGGAGAGGAAGGCTTGGAAATGGATTCTAGATGTTTAAAAAAATAAATGCAGGGAGAAAACCTTCTGGTGACTGCTGAGCAAAAAGATGCCACCAGGAGCCAGCAGTGTTGGGGGAAGGTGATCTCTTGAGTGCTTGTGGTCAGGGAAGCTCCTGCGTCCTTGGGTGCTTTGGTGCAAATTCTATCAATCTCTGCTGCAGCCTGTGCATTTCTGGGCTGAGTCAGAGTTCAGGTTGTGCAGTCACCTCCCTGTGTGGTGGCAGAACCTTTTCTAGCAAAAATCACGGCGCTCCAGTCTCAAGGAAATCAATGAACCCTTCAGATTTGGGCACGTACACAGCTTCTGTCACAGGCAGCATTTGTGTACTCTGTTACTGAAGCACATTTGCAATTGTGTCCTTAGTGATCAATGGCAACAGTGATACTTCTATAAAATCATTATTTTCTGGGATGTCAGACCTTGCATTTCGGTAGCTTACATGAAGAATACAGGTTTGGGTTAAAGCAGAGAAGCAAGAGCAAAGGTCTATTTTCTCTCCTTGGAGCTGCTCCCCTTCCTTATCCATTGACCATACCCATCTAAGCCCCCTGTTTTTTTGAAGGTATTGATGCATGTTGCAAATGTGATCCTAAAACTAAAATATGAAGTAACTAAAACCTGACTGTGAGTAACAAAGCATGCCCAAACCAGATCAGCTCCTACAGAAATTTCTGAAAACACAAACAGTACTGCAAAAACAACTGAATCAAAATCCTTTGTTAGTTAGCAGCCACCCCAGTGTACAATAAACACTTTCTTAGCGGAAAAATTATTTGTTTTCAACGGTTTTGGAACTGTTTTGGCAATATTTTCTGTGAGGTTTAAGGTGTTTATAGCACACCTGCTGACACGAATCCAATAATGGATTCATAGGCACAATTTAGCCTTGTTATTTTTAAGTTAGAGTGGTTAATAAGCATGAACTAATACAGGTAATTTGCCTAGTAAAATAAACTATGAATAGTTTAATCCATTTACCCTAATGTTTATTTTTAAAAAAAGTGTAACCTAGGGTGTTGATTAGACCTTTTAATAAAGAAAAAAACTAATTCTAAAGGAGGACTTTTTTTTTATTGTGCATTTACATGGATGCAAGGTTTATTGTGCATTTACATGGATGCAAGGTGTGGGGTTTCCTTAGAGAACCCTCACCCGTTTGTTCTGGGGTTTTTTTTCCCCACTGATCTAAAATAATTGGATTTGGGTTCAGCGTGGATACAAAATGAGTCATTATTTATTGACCAGAGGTATTGAGTCTGAAACCTACACAAAATCATAGGAAATTCTAGGTGGGAAGAAATTGCTGGAAACTCGTCCAGATTTCTCTTTGAAAGAGAAGGTGAAGTTGTTCAGGCTGCTCTCAAGCCATGTCAAGAACACTTCCCTCAAGGGATATGTCCCTGCTCCATGACCTGATTCCACCCCTGTGCATTTCAGCATGTTTTTGCTACTAATCTAGATTAATCTCTCAGTTACCCAGTTCTGAGAAGACTGAAAAACAAGAAATCAAAAGCTAAGTATAAGGAAGAGGTTAGGATTTTCTGTCAAATTATGTTCCCAGAAAATCTTTTTGATTTCTGCATCCTTCAGAAGCGTTTTCAAGTACATCCTTCACATGGTCTGTAGAGAGCAAGTTAAAATATTTTAATTTTTTGGTGTTGGGTTTTATACTCAAAAAGTAAGAAATTGGTTGGCTTGAACTTATATAGAAAACAGTGGATCTTGGCATGAGGAGAGTTTGTTCAATACTTAGATGATTCACTCTTTCAAAAACTGCTGAAAGTTGCCTTCAGAGCAGCAGTTACTATAGCTGCTGTAAAAGGATATGGTGGGAAAGTGTGGAGTTTTAGTAACTCTGAAAGAAGTGAAAATCTTAACAAGAAAAGTTCAGTTTAGGCTTTTTTTCCAACCAAATGTTGTAATTATAGAGAAATCCACATGCTCTCTTCCTGTGTTTGCCACGGTTAACAGAAAACTAATGATTTTACAAGTCTTTTAAAACAGGAGGTTTTTTTCTCTAGTGATGTTTTACAGTTCTCTATCTGAAATATTTATAATTTATAGTTTGTTTTGAAATTTCCTCTTTGATATAGATAGTCAAAAAAAGAGAATCCTTTCCCCCCTGATCATGAGAAAAATAATCTTAGGGGTTTTCATGTTGAATTTATCTAAAAGTGTTTGGGGATTTTTTTCCACTGAGTACGTATCAGGGGAAATTTATGAGCAATTTTTAGGTCAATTCATTTCTACAAATGGAAGACTTGTGCATCTGCTTAACACTAGTTTTGATAAGAAGTAACAATACTCCCACGTATTGGGAATATTAACAACTTGGTGGTGGTAGAAAAAGTATGCTTATTGAGAAGAGTTAATTTTTTATTTTTTAAAGCTGTTGGGTTGGCTCAGATGATGGAAAGGACCCCTCCGTGTAAGGTTGCCTCTTTCTGGGAGGCAGCTTTCAGCATGACACCAGGATGCTGTGCAGTGTGAACTTTATCTGGTGGTGCCTTAGGATTTTAGGTTTTATATTTTTCATATCCTGTAATGCTTCAGTGTGTAACTCTAAAACTCCACATAGCCTGTTAGCTACTGTTCTCTCATTTTGGTTAGACAAAACAAATCCTCTCAAGGCCTGAAACTCAAGGACACCTTACTGTGTCAGGCCCTGAAATTGTAAATACATGGATTAATGGGGAGCAAAATGGGGGTAAATGACATCATTACCTGAAATTGTAACTGGAGAATTAAGCCGTGATATGTAAATGGACCAAACTTATAAAAATATGGAAATCCGTGACCTGGTCATCCATTTTGGTTGTGATCCTAGGGCTCTGACTGCCCAAAGTGTCCCTAGAAGGCCCTTGAATAAATATACCCACTTTTATTCTCTTCATTTTGTCTAGCCTCTGTTTTTAGGTAGCCCCATCAAGGCATCACTGGTAACGACACAACATTAAAATTCAAAGACAAGAAATTAAAGACATTTTAAAATGAAGGACAGCAGAAGATGTTTTAAAGCCAATTTCATTTTGACCAAGAGTGAAATGTAAGAGGTGTGTTTTTTTTCCTCTCAATGAGTTCCCCATCCTTTCAAAATGATTGTCTCAGATATTATGTCAGTTGTAGGAAAGAAAAAAATATCCTCCACATGTATTTCCAGTTTATTGATAGAGTAATTTTATCTGATTTCTTCTTGAGAATTTAGAAGACAATAGATTGAGGAGGTATATAAACAGCATGAATAAGACTGATCTTCTGTTGCCCCAAAGGCATTAAGGATTCTGAACTGGAATCAGCATCTCTTGCTGTGTGCATTACCAGGGCACCCCCTAGCTTCCAGAGCTCCTCAGCAGGAAGGACACAAATCTGTCTTCATCAATTTCAAAGTACAACAATGCTCTTTTTAAGCTGTAGCAATACTGTGTGATTTGCAGTTGGCTTTAAGAATAAAAACAGCTTGTAAGACTTTTATTGCACAATTTGTGTTTTAATAGGTGCCTTAATAGGATTTTTAATATGAAAGGAAATTACCCAAATATTGTAGTAAATGTAACTGAGTAGTGCCATTCTTTTATTTTTGTTTTTGTTTTCCCAAGCTGATTAAAATAGAGCTGAGAGCTGGATCACTGTGTTGTATGTAGAGACCCCTCAGGGAAATGTCTGCATGAGGAGGGTAGATTTTGCAATTTCTCACAGCAGAGTCCTTGAGTGCACCCACACTGGATTCCTTCTGAGGGGCAAAAAGCTGAGGGACAGACTCTGGGAGCCCTCCCAGGGCACTTCCGCTGCTTGGGCTGGGATGTAATTCTTTGTGTTCCCCAAAATATGTGCACATATTTTGTGAATGTTGGGTTTTCAGAGTCAGAGCATCTGTCTCACATCATGGCTCCCTTCCTGGTTGTCACCCTGCTTCCTGAAGTAGAATCATGGAATCACAAAATGGGTTGAGTTGGAAGGCACCAGTTTGGGTTTGAGGCCAGAGGTTTGGAACTGAGCAGGACCTGAGGAAGGCAGAGCCCTTTGCAGGGGAGTTTGTAAAGCAGCAGTATCTCACTGCTCTTGCTGGTTGTTATCACATTCCACAGAGGCTATAGGAGAAAAACTCCACTGTACTCCTCAGTGTCTGCCCACACCATCAGGCAGACTATTGCAAACCTCTGTTTCTTCTTCAGATTATTGTCCATTGACATTATAATTTCAGTGCAGATTTTCCTCCTCCTAGCTATTCTTATGCTGCAGATCACACATCTTGTTTTATAAGTGGTTTTACATCAATCACAGATGTGCAAACCCATTGTCTGGTTTGCAGCTTTTCCCCTCAAAGCTTATGATTTAATCAGTGCATTCCCTAGACTGGCCTTGTGGGGTTTTCCTTGGTTGGTTTTAGTTCACCAGTTTGAAGGAAGGATAAGCAGCACTAGAGAAGAGATTTCCAGATGGAGCCATAACATCCTGGAAGAAAATAATCTGGCTTCATACTCATATTTGAGTACTGGCAGCAGGCTTAAAAACCCCTCATGGGTCCATGGCATTATTTGCTAATTGTTTATGTCATATATAATCCAGATTAATTTATACTACAGATGCCATTTTACAGATCACTTGAGTAAGCTAAACAAGCCTGCAGGTATGGAACATGTGCTTCTATTAGCATAGTATCTTTGTATCCTCCGTGTAATATCAGTCATGGTACCAAAGTTTGCACTGGATTCCCTAGAAAGCCACGAGGATCACCTAACCCATCTTTGATCTTCCAGTGGTGGTGATTAAATATTTCCTGGTGCTTCTGATAGAAATGGACTTTAGAGAAGTCTGAAGCAAACTCCACAGGTCTCTGCAAATAACTGAACTGTGGTGTTTTAATTTCCTCACATGCTGGCACATTCCTGATGTTGTAAGTGAATCTCTTTTGTCCAAATTGAGCTAATTAGTGCCTTCTTCCAGTGTAAATGGAAAACAATTGACTGCTCTCGTCTTAGCACCCTTTTTTATCTTGTCTCGAAAGGCCATGTGACATTCTACTTTTCCTCTACAAAAGAAAATTGCTTTCCTTCTGCTCTTCTTGAAATGTTGTTTTCTAGCTCTTTCTTTCTTTTTCACCTTCTCTGAACTCGCCAAGAAAGCCATTTAGAAATTCATGCCAAAAACTGGGCGCAGCTATCTGTGCCCTTTAGCAGGCACTCTTTCCCCACAGCTGGTCATTGAGTTTTTCATCAGTGTCAAAAATTTGTCCCTCTTTGTCAGGATTACTATTTTCCATTCCTAAGCATTCTTGTCTAAGCTTGCCTTCATGTACCTTATATCTTTTAGTTTTGAATCCTTTTCTCACTTTGAAGTCTGAGTTTGTCCTTGAAAGTTCTTGCAGCCACTCCCAGTACTCTGACCCTTCTAATGGTTAGAGTTCCTTGATTTTATTATATCAGTCAATAAAGAAATTATTGAAGGTAGTTGGGCCTGAGGCTGAATCTTTTTCAAGACCGAATTTAAATCTTACAATTTGGCAGCAAACTACTGATGACTGCTTTCAAAGTACAATTTTCCAAGAGGTGTGCCTTGTTTCGTGAGCTTGCTTGGGAAACTGTCACCTGAGGCAGTGCCAGAAAGCCCTCTTGAATTCAGGGCACATCACAACTGCTGCTGTCCCACGTCTGCCAGGTCACTTACCCTGCCAAGGAAACTAAAATAGCTCAATGTGGCCTGTTTTCAGCAATTTTATTGCTTTTTTATTACCTTGCTATTTGCCAGGTGCTTATAAACTGTTTAGCAAATAGCCTTTTGTAGGGATTTCTGGGTGGCTGAGGCTTTACAGCTGTGCTGATAGTGCTGAGCAACAAATCAGTGCCTGGGGTTGGGAGGAGCTCACGGGAGGGCTGTGGCTGACTAGGGGTGTGGGTGGCATGTCTGACCCTGGCTCTCAGTGTATTTGAGTTATGTGTGCTGCTGGATGCCCTTCTATCCTGCTCTGCACATCTCAGCTTTGTGATAACCTCCTCTGCAGTGGGAGCTCTTCTGTTAGGGCTGCCTTTTCCTTCTGTTGTACCTAACTTTGATTCCACAACAATTTCACATTTTAATACAATTTTGAATTTGAGTCATGTCCTTAAAAAGACACTCGTTCTAGCTTTGCCACTAACTGAAAAAGTTCTGGAATCTACCTTTTGTAATGTTGGCAGTATGGATGATTTTCCTTGGTCCTAAATTTTTTGAGTGCTCAGCTTCTACTAAGAGGGAAATCCCTAAGAGAAATTTTTTGCTACTCAACTTGAGGACAAGATTTGGTTTCATCCCAAAGTGAGGGACTGACAACATCTTAAGCATCTCTAAAACTAACTTTTGTAAATAATTCAGCAATGAAAAGTATTCTTATATTTCTCTATATGACGCAAGATCATCTTATTTAGAATATTTTGTTGGAAACTTTCAAACCTTTTCTTCTATACTCTACTTGAGTGTATTAGAAATGGGAAAGGTTGAAATGTGAATTAAATTTCAGATAAGAAAATTTCCTGTTCTGCAAAGGAAATTCCATTTTGGCTTTTAACCTACCTGTTACATCTTGGTTGAACAGCAAATACTATTTATGTTCTGTTTCTCTTGTCAAAGATTTTTTCTTCATTGTTTTTACAAATACAACATCCAACTTGTATTAGTTTTCCTTCTTTATTTTTTTTTCTTCCTGAGATCACACAAAATTGAAACTGAGGTTTTTTTCCATCTGGAACTATACACACAGACCAGGAAACACTCCAGATATTAGCTAAAACCTATTAGTTTTTCTAATTAGGAAAATATTTTTGAATTTTTGAGGGATGTGTGTATATGAAAACAAAGTGAGAATTTTGATAGTCCATGAAGAAACATGCCAGTGTCTTCCCTGAAGTGATGTCTTTTTAGCAGACTAAAAGACAGGATAACCATGGACCATTAAAATATTCTTCATCTCACCAGTTTTATCTCGCCTGTGCCAGAGTCCAAGTGTTAACATTCCCACTTTAATGTGCATCTCTCTATCTACAGTGGAGGGTGATTAAGAAGCTGCTTCCTGTAGTTCTAAGTCCCCTTTGTCCATATGTCACTGCAAGCAAGTGGTATCATATTATCATCCTGGGAAGAGCAGATGGGCTGGTTCCTTCTGGACAGCAATAATTCACCGTGGTTTTGACTTTCCCCTATGAAATTTGTACTAAAAATGTTGTCCTGGAGTAATAAACCTGGAGCCAGATGGACCTACCATTTGAACTGCACAACCTTACACCAAAATAAATTCTGGCAAATATTACAGGAATGTGTTATTTCTAGAAGTAACAAATGGGGAACTTCAAACTAGCAAAAATGATGGTATCAAACTGTATTTCACGCTTATGGATTTATTGCAGTTTTCATTACAAATGCATTTCTAATGAAAAAAAAATTGAAAAATCGATGTCATCTACAGCAGAAAGAGATGCAGGCTCTGTCTTTAAAGCCGTGCTGCACTGGCAGGTACTTGTGCACCTGAGCAAAGCAGGGGGAGGAGGAGCAGGGTCACTGCTTAGTGCAAGATTGACTTTCTCTCCTTGGAAGGGATGGTGAGTCCCCATCTGAGGGGGGCTGGATCCTGGCCAAAGGCAGGGCCGTGAGCTGCTGGGCTGTTTCCACATTAGGTGGTCTAAGTGACACTGAAACACCAGTGCAGGAGGCATCTCTTGATTTTTGTTACCTTTTTTAATTACCTGACTGACTTTTTTACTCTGAGACTTTGATTTGTCCTTCCAACAAGGCACACAGGAAGATAGCCTCTTACTTTCCCTAAATCAAGCTTTTCTTTAAGGCTTCCTTTTATGGTACAGATGATTTTGTGTAATCCTGAACCATTACTGTTTTTCTGGCATTAATGAGCCACGGGAAAAGAACTTGGTGGGTCAGACTTGTGGGCTGCTTTCATCAATGACAACTTTGAAAATCCTGGTGACTTTCCCCTGTTGCTGAGTCAGTACCACACCTGGAGCTGACACCAGTGTGTCACACGTCAGATTCTTTGGAGAATGGTCAAGGCAGCTTTCACCTGTGACAGAAAGTTCTGCTCAGGCTCTTGCTCTTATGGAAGATGTTCCCTGTGCTTGTGTGTGTGTGTGAATTTACAACTGAGAATCAGTTCAGTTTCTAGTGTAGCTTTCTTGGAAATCTTCCAATGGAAACCTTTTATTTGGGAAATCAGTTTTCAAAGGCTGGGTTTAAAAAAATATGTATTTTTTTAAGCTAAAATATGTATGAGAGAGAACTTTTATATTAGAGAAAACCAGTGATCTGGGCTGCAGGAGACTCAAGGTCAAGTTTCTGCTATGCAGGTTTTTCCCCTGCCCTCCTGTGAGAGTCCTGGAAGCATTTTTTGTCTATTTAGAAGCATGTCTGCCACATTTCTAGTTGTCATTTTATTTTCAGGTTTCTTCCCAGTTCTAAATGGAGAATAAGTTCTGAATTGCCTGCCCAGTTTTTGGTTGAGTGCTTGTGGTTTACAGTTTTAGATAAAAGTAATTTTGTCTAAATTGGCAGGACATACAGTTTATTCTTTTAATTTTTGTATTGCTATTGCATTTTGCAAAGGATTGTTGAAGGAAAAATTTATTTGCTTATGTTTTTGTTTTCCTCCAAAATCCAAATATTGTCAAAGGCCTTACTGTGTTTGTGCAAGTGCACATGTATGCAAGTTTTCTTGTCCTGCTTGTAAATCAGCTTTCTCTAGCAATGTTTTGGGCAATATGGAGCCTGTGCTTTTCTCTTGCTTTCTAATGCACCCTGAGCTGGAGCTCAGTAGGAACACAAACAATGGCTTCTACCAAGCTGGGGCCAAAGAATGTTGGAAAATGTGTCCAGCCAGAAAAGCTCCCATCCCATAGCACAAAAAACTAGTTTTTCTCTCTTCTTTGATACAGTTTTGGGTGAATTATGCCTCTCTTTACTTTTGTGTTCTTTTCTGAGTATTTGAATAGTTGGTTTATTCCAAAGAAGGTTTTACCATCATCAGGAATAGTCGATATGGAGCTGAAACCCATCACTTTGATATGAAGCTTTGTATTTCTCTCGTGAATTATTAACTTGATTAAACACATTTAATCTCACTTTATTTCCCGTTTATCAAAATTATGCAGAACATATGTTTAATTAGAAAGAGGAATCTTTTCTTGCTTAGGTTGAGAAAATCCTTTGAAACCATGTACAGAGGTGGGAGCTCTGGTTTTTCATTCTGTTTGAATACTGTTGCACTAAATTTCAAATACTTCTCCCCAACTGGCAATTCCCTTTCACAGATAAGGTTGTAAATGTCTCAGTCCTGTTTGTTTCCAGAATGAAAAACCACTCTGTGTTTAGCCCTTTACAGGCATTTTTTAACATGCATTTGACAGACATCCAAGACATAAGAGTTTGATTTGGAATGAAATAATTCTTGAAAGGAGTGAGACATTCACAGGATCAGTCAATTCTGCTGTGTTTCAAATGTGTATACTCTTTTTGCTTCGAGATCACTTTTGGCCAAAATATTTTCTTTCAGGCAGATCCAAGAGCTTAGAGCTTTGCTAGGAATTAAGTCTCATTTGAATTTATCTCACTTTTCCAACCAGTGGCCTTTTTTCATGCAGGATAATTCACCTATTGGTCAACAATGTCTTGCAGCTTCTTACCCTGACAAACCAAACAGCTCTGTGAGGAAGGAAATTTGTGTTAATCCCAAGAAGTCATTGTGATTCTTTATATTTTGGAGTTCACTGACAGAAAAATACCTACTTTCCTAATGTCAATGCTTAGGCTTCAGAGATAATATTGATTTTGCAGTGCACTGCTTATGGTGTTTTACTCTGGTCTCTATTCCTGCCCTTGCCAGGTGAAATGCCTTGCACCCTAACCTGCTCACATCCTGCTGTGCTGAGGTCATTGAGAGTTACCTGATTGCTCACATGCACATTGGCAGTGAAGGGTCGTGGGAGCTGGGCTGGGTTGGGATGTTGCCCTGAAGGTCTCCAATTTCTAACCAGACTCCAGTTAAACACCTGACTTGGAGTAGCAGGAGTACAAAAGTAAACTTTGTGAAGAGGGGCAGTCGAGAGGGCTGAGGGGAGTTCTCCTTGCCTTATGATCAATGAAAATTTCAAAATAGCAAGTTCTGGTGAGAACTGGCAGAAAAGACATGTAAGTAATCCTCATTTCACATTAAACCAAAGAAATGCAGGAAACAAAATATATGCAGTAGGCAGGGCACGAAATTCCATGTAGAGGTAAACCAGCAACATTGGCTTCAATCTGAACAGAGGACTAAACTGGTCTCAGTCTGCTGGGACCATCTTCAGGAACCTGATATTGCAATTTAACAGTGCTAAAAATGCTTAGTAACTTTTGAGACGCACAAAGTAACCACATGAGCTCTATGTCCTGTTCACACTCTCCTGACTAACTCACCCAAAGGACTGTGCACTGCACGAGCTGCAGCTTCTGACTCCTTGTTAGTGTAATGTGTGTTAACTTTGAAGGAGGGGAAGATGGGTCAGCAAGCAGAAATCATCTGGGAAAATGTTTTTTTCTTCTCTCAAAAATGAGGCTAGTGTATCAAGGACAAACACTGGTACAGAAAGAGCTCCAGGTGCTAAATCCTGCATGGTGGTGTGTTAGAAGAGATCTCTGAAGTCAGAAAGCAGATACAAGGATGCAGCTGGATCTAGTACTCGCCCTGTATTTTCCAGAAGGGTGTGTTGAGAGAAGGGTGGTGCATAGCTCTGGATTCTGCAGTCAAGGGAAGGACAAAAATGAAAATACAGAGCTGTTAACCACAATGGCATTCCCCTGAAGGCTGCTTTGGTCAGTTAAATCAAATTAATACTGCCTGTTTCTGTAGCTGGGTGGGTAGAGTGCTAATATCCATTAGAGTTTGGAATAAAACCTTTGGTATGAGCAGCAACCTTTCTTCCTACCAAGTGGAAAGAGAAGCATGATCTCTGACACACAGACCCTGTTCCTACAGGCTTTGTGAGGCTGTCTAAAGGATAAATAAATTGCAATAAATGAGTTAGCACAGATAGGGGAAGCAGTATAGCCACATTACAGTGGCATTCTGCCCAGTTTAACATCTTTCCCAGCAGAGCTGAGAAATAACATTGCAGGATGCTAGATGAAAATAACTCTACAGCACAGTTCAAAACTCTCCATGCTGGACCTTTGTTCCCACCTGTTCAAATATTTCCTACGTCTTGGAGGAGTTCTGCCATCAGCAAGCCCTGTCCGAGGTTGAGCTACAACGAGTCAGTTCCTAAATCAGGATCATCACTGGAAAATGAAAATAAGTCCAAAAAAAATCCTAAATGGAAAAATGGAAAAATCTGGGCTTTTTGGGCTTTTACTCAGTGCAGTCATGTATTTCACCTTTGTCAAGTATCTCATGATGATAAAGATGTGGATAACTCTTTAAATTATAAGAGAAGTTCCTTTATTGTAGGATAATTTTGAAGTTGAACATATATCACATGTTCAAACTACGTTCTCAGCTGTCATTGCTGAGAAGTCCAAATTCTTGATTACAACCATGTTATATAATTAGGTGAGTAATTACATTAAGTGCCATCCTGGTCTGAGAAATGAAACAAACAACTGTAAAATCACCTGTAATTATATAGTTCCAGCACGATTGAGCATAATGCATTCTGTAAATGTAGAGTGCTAGCCTTTGTAAAATGGCTGAGTTTTAATTCAAAACTGCCTGGTATTATCAAAAAAGAACAAGTATGGAGCTCTCCTAGCAACCCTACAACAGAAAGTTTAGGTGTTATATTAATTGGTTTTGCTTTAAAACTAATCCAGTGACAATTTTTAACTAAGGGATATTCAGTAGCTGAAATTAGGTTAGCATATAGCTAAGATAAATGCTATATGCTCACTATAGCATTAAAACACTGAGTGTATTTCATAAATGAATAGTTACATTGCAGTTTCTTATTGATATGTTTCTGCTTAATGGTGGTGTGGTGTGAGTACTGTAATTATCATGAGCTATTCGTTTCCCATTATTTCCTTGGGATTTTTTTGCATTTACTAATGTTCTATATTATAATGTAATACTTGTTGAATTAATGTTTTCCAGTCTTATGTTTCCCCTGCTGAATACATGCATACAGTGTGCTACCAAAAGTCTTATGGTTAATGGAAAATATAATAAAATTTCGCTGTTCCTTTTGAGGGATCTGAAATGATGTTTCCCTGAAACAAGTACCTGTTAATCTAAGATGAACTAATGCAAAGAAATGCACTCAAGTTAAAGTTTAAATGCATTTTAAATGTGACTGTGGGAAATCAAGCATCCTCTCTATGAAACAAAATCCTCTCTCTTTCAATGGCATTAATATCACATACTCTGGCAATAGCTGGGGAGGTGGGCTTGGGCCAGGCAGTGCTTTCTGTAGCTCTTAAATTCATTTGACAACATCCTGCTTCATGGCAGGAGAGGCAGTTTTATTGTTTTTGACTGGTTACAAAAAACTATGTGTAGTTTCAAAAAATGTAAAGGAGATCTTACAGAAAAAAAAAAAAATCAGAATGTATGAGGGCACTGTCACTACACAATAAAAAATAGGAGAGGCCACAATAAAAAATAGGAGAGAGGCCTTTGTTTAGTATTTTCAGCAGAGTGAAGTAGCACCTACTTGTAGCAATATTTTCACATAAACGGGCACACACCTTATACTGCTACTGTGAGGAGAGTTTAGATTTCTTCTGGAATGTCTTTAGATGCAATGATATAAAACTGCAATCACAAAAGCAGAGATCCCAAATAAGCACAAAAAAACAAAAAAGTAGAAGAGAAGAGACTTAGAAGAGTTTCTCTTAGAAGAGACAGCAGATTTTACTAAAATAGCAGCAAAAGTTGTGGAAGATACACATCCTACTAGTCCTACTCTTGTGAGGAGCTGGCTTTAGAGCTCCTGATAGAGGGACCTGATAAAAAGAAATTTAAAAATGTGTAACTAGTGTTCTCAGAGCTTCCAGAAAGCCACAGCTTTTCTAGGAATTACAAATTTTTAATGATTCTGTCTCTGATTCGAAGTCTTTGTTAATATTTTTCAAATTTTCAAGTATTATGGGAAAGAGTCCTACTAATTCTTTAGATAAGATAGCACCAAAACCAGAACAGTTGTTTGCATTCATATTTGAAGGGGATACCTGTTGATTTCTGCACATCAGTGGAGCCTCCTCAATCACATTTATTTTTGTTACCCTTTGTATTACTCCTACAGTTTTATCACAGAGGCTTGACAACAAACATGATTGCAGTGGAGAAGGGTGTCAGATGTGCAGACAGACATTCCTTACAAAATTACATGGCCTCAGTGGCAGAAATAATGCAAGGAAAGGTGTCTTAATATTAAAGAAAGGCACTTTGTCTGCTGCCTTTGGGATGCTAACAGTGAATTTGGGTCTCCAGAAAGGGATGAACAGGAGCTGTGTTACAGCAAGGGTGGCAGAACTTCTGAGGTTGTCTGACCTAGTGAATCCCTCTGAGCATTCTCAGATGCTGTAGTCAAAGAAGGAAGTTATTGCACAAGAAGTTTTAAAGAGCTGCTTCATCCCGGGCAGCCTTGTCAGAGCTGTCAGGCGAGAGTTTGACATAATTCCTTCCAGTGTCTTTGCAGCTGTATCTGTTCAAAATGTCAGCTAGAAATAGAGTGGCACTTTTAATTGATTTCTCAGAACTCTTTTTTTTTTTTTCTTTTTTGCCTGATGTTTCTTTTTTGGACTGAATCCTGGGGTGTTTTAGGCAGTATCTGATAATATCTTTGAGAGGAGATGTGTTTATCAGCCTCACAGAAGATGAATGGGGCGCAGGGAAGAGGTAAGGCACTGAAGCACTACTGCTGTGTGGATGAATGATTTTACAGGTTTGCTGGCAGCTTCAAAATACAAATAACTGTGTTCAACATAAGCATTATTCTAGGATTGAACAAAACATTTCTTCAGTTATATAAGGGGCTGGTATGAACACACATGAAGAACATATCCACCTTTCACATTTCACAGTCCTGTAAAAGCAGTGCTCAAACACCTGAGAAGCTATTTCAGAAAGTGAATGTCAAAAATGTAAAATCCAAGATTATTTAAAATCTGAAAAGGTAAGACTTGGAGGGTTGTCCCTGAGGGTAGAATGAGGAGTCTTCCTTGTAAACTTTGTCAGAGAACAGTGAGCCACCCACTTCTAAAATTGGTGAAACAGATGAGGACTTTAATGATGGTTGTATCAGCCTGTCTTCTTGACAGCAGTACCTTCCTACTACTGTGACCCCAGAGCAGTCCTAGTCAAAATCTGCTCCCCTAAATCACAGTATTAAGTCATTCTTATAGTGTTTTCCCTACACATGTATAACATTACAAACAGCACATGTGGCATGGCTTATTCCCTTACAGTATCAGACACACTTGTCTCTAGACTGGTGTTTGAAGAAGGAAAAGCCTAAACAATAAATAAATATGATGTAACCAATGTTTTTATTTAAGGTTTGTCTCAAAAGTATACTTAAGTACTATTATTGCCCTTCATTTTTATGGCAGCATAATTATTCCAAGGGAGTCCTGTAGGACAGAAACTTATCCACCAAATCTTACAGCTTCCCTTGCTACAGTAACATGTGCAACACTATCAAATTTAATGAATATGTTTACACTCTGCCCTCATTAGCAGATTTGCTATTACTAAAGTTCTGCTAAAATACACTACTTTTTTTCCCAACTTTTCTGTCTTCCTGGAGTATAGAAATAAAATCAAAGCCAGTAGATCCCTTAACACAATTCCAAGTGGTTTTGTCCTCTGGACTCTGCAAACAGCAATGTGGCAGTATCCTTTCATGGAACATTCTCTGAATTAAAATTGATACTTCTAAGTCTGTTTGAATGAAAGAATCATTAAGATTTTATCTATGTGATGATTCAGGAAAGCTTAAAACACATCAAACCAAATTATCATCCTATGTAGGCTTCTCCTTTAGAAATAAAGTGACCTGAAGTTATTTATTTCTCATGACATTTCTAGCACTTTGGATAGTTAGCTAATGTACTATAATTTTAGCTTATGCTCTTTCAATTAGAAAGACAAATTTCTTGTATTGCTCATTTACTGGCTGTTTTCATGCTGCATTCATTATCCATCTTGTTCCACAGGAACAGGCTTTTAAATTGGGATGGGTCAAGGGAGCACACTCAAAATGACTTCTGACAAGCAGCTGACATTTTTCTGTACCTAAGATGTTCTAATCTTCATGCTAATAAGGAGATTTATTCTCATAGAGTTTAATAATTGTTGATGGCTTTAGAAATAAAAAAGAGGTACTTAAGTCACGAACAGCGCGTGCTGCTGCAGGATGTGGGCTCAGTGGAGTGGCACACAGCTCTTGTAAAACTGGAGACCAGGCATGTCTTTAGTGGAAAATGTTAATAAAAGAGGAAAAAAAACCGACAATACTTTTTTATAACTAAGTATCTTTGAATTAAAATTGCTTTTTTATTCATTAGGGAAGCATATTAAACAATGAGAACAGTAAGTAATTTTTGATTCTGGAAATTAGACCAAATGGGCATTTTTGTAATATTAGAACTTTACTCAGGAAATGGCATTTTTAGCAGAGTTTGAGGGGCATGAGAGGAAGAATGCAAGCAGTAATAATATTAGATTACACCACAGAAATATAAGCAGTAGGTTGCCACATTTAGATTTTCAGCGTCAAAACCTGATCTAATAATTGTAATGGATATTGGTGTGGTTCCTCAGTAATGAGATGATTTAGTGAAGCCTATCTATGTGCAAAGGTTTAGGGTTTTGTTCTTTCTTTATTTTGCTAAATGTGACAGATGAAAGGAAAAATAAGCCTCTTGTTCAGAATGCACTATCTGAAGTGGTCTTTTTGGTGGAGCATGAATGTGGAAAAAGAATTAAAGCAGAAAGCCTGTATCGTTGTTAAATGAAATTTATAGCTTAAGAATTTTAGACCTAATCAATGTCTTGCAATGATAATAGTTTTGGATCTTTAAGCCAAATTGACCAGCCATCAGCTGACATCTTTGTATCTGTTCATGCAACTAAAACCAATGGTGCCTTATTCCCAGTGATGCTCTGCTCCCCACAAGTTCATTTATGCAGTGACAGTGAAATCTAGAGTGCTTACAAACCAAATTGATGCTCTATTGCACTAAATTTACATCAAGCACTAGTGTGTTTCCAAATAAATATTTCAATCCAGGCTTGGATGTAAACTTTTGCATGTGGCTGACTGTACAAATGTATATTTTTTTAATTTTCACCAAAGAAAAAATATTATTGTCAAGAACTACGCAGTTATTCACCTGTGACTTTTTGAATGAATGATTTATGTTCTATCTCCACACAATTTAGATGTAATTTATATGGAGAAGTCATGATGGATGCCCTCTGTGTATATTAAACCAAATTGGTATCTATCAAGATTGAATGCTTGGCACACAACAGGGTGATTGCCTGCAATCTGCAAGTGAGGAAGCCATAAAAGGGAGCAAGAAAGCAGAAAAAGCACTCAGATCTACATAAGTATGCAAATATGGCTGGTGGAGAGACTCGAAATCACAGCAATACTTTGAAGAAGTCCTGAGCCCATTTATCAGCTCTAAAGATATCAAAATTATAGAAGATGAGTACAAGAGAGAATTGACCAGGGGTAATAGGGCTGCTTATGAAAATTTTACCTGTATGCTGTACATTAGAAAAGGGGCCTTTTAGTCCAGAAAAGTTGTAGCTGGTAGATAAGCAAATAGCATAGCAATGTATGTCAGGCACATCCAGCATCCCTTTGAATGTTTTCTCCTAAATAAAGACCAAACATTTGCAGAGAGATGATATTTCTTTCTCAGCAGAAATAGGCCAGATTAAATGGCAATAAATCAGCAAGGTGCCTTTTATAGTCTTGTGTTTGTGTAGCTCTAAACTATAAAAATACTCATCTTTTTTAAGCTTTTGATTTAGGAGGTGCAGTTTAAATGCCCATACTCTGATTTTGGACAAAGAGTTCCTTACCCTGATCCAGAGAAAAAAAGCTTAGGAAATGGCAAGTGTGCTGCACGTGAGGTGTTCCAGTGATATTTCTGGGCCAGGTTCTTGTGAGACAGGAAAAGTCCACTGACATTAGATGAAAGATACTGCTCTTCCAACTATTTTAAAAGGAAAGGTTTCTATCCCATTGCTTGAAAAATCAGTACAGCTCATCTGTAATACCAGTGGCCACTAAGGCTGCAAACCAAACAATGAACTCTGTAGTTTGTCATGATTTCACCTAAATGAAAAGGTGCAGTGTGAAGATATCGGAGCTGTGAAAAACGAACTTGCAAAATTGGTTTTTATTACACTTTTGGCACCCTGAATTCGACTCACATGGATAGCCACATAGTAGACTTGCATTTTAAGATGCTCTTTAGGAATAGATGTAAATTGTAAAAAAAAAAAAAAAAAAAGCTCTGAGGGTCACAATGGGAAAGAAGATTGGATAAAACAGGAACATTTTTATTGTAAAAATACAATCTAGAAGGGATACGAGTTATGAAACTTCTGTAAGGAATAGGCAGTCACCTATGTAATCCAGCTCATTCAATAGGCAAAAAAATGGCAAAAAGAGTTCCCAGTGTTGTTCTTTATTAAAGGATTGCATGCAGATTGTGCAAAATTACCTAGAACCAGAATTGAACTAGAGCTTAGGGATCTCGTTATCACAATCCTTCCCTGGGAGCTGTGCCTGAATTGCAAGATACTTTGATGCACTGGGGAGAGATGTGTTAGCTAAAATGACATGAACATCTGAAACAAACAAAAAAAACCCGTTATTCTAAAACAATAGAATGATGTAGGTGCAATTTTCTAATAAATACATTTCAGTAGTGAACAGTGACCAGGGGAAAGGAGAATAAGCCAGTTGCATCTGAGGTAAAAAAACCCAGTTTCCTGTGTGTCTCCATCTACCAGAGAATGGAGACTTAGAGAATTTTTAGCAATATTTAGAACTCATTTCTCTTTTCTTTTACAGCACTGTAATTAGATTAAATGAAGTAATTCCTTATCTGCTCCCCTGTAAGCAGGAGGCTGGTTTCTAGGGCTGGCATGGCAGAGCTTTTAATTTAACAGCACTAATTCACCAGCAGGTAGTGTTATTAATTTCAAGTAATTCTATAAACTATTGTGAATTGTGATTTTAAAATTATTAAATGTTAAAATGTTCTAGCACTAGTGGAAAAAAATCTTTCAAGAGGGTCTTATTCATTTACTCAACACATAAAAATAAATATTATTTGTAAATGGAAATTCTTAGCAAAATTTAAAAAAAAAACCTATATTTTTCTTTTGACTTTATAGTCTTAAGGAATTATAAATAAAACTTTCTGGAGCCTATTTGCTCATTCAGTTTAAACTGGAGTCATAAGCTTTTGAAGGATAGCTGTCAATGGGCTCTTTCTGCAGCCTGTCAGTGCAGAAAAACCAAATATAAACAAAAATTTCACTGCATCTGTGCTGCCCTTGCTGAGCACTGCTGGGGAACAGGGCCTTGCCCTCAACTGACCTGCCTTCAAAGCAAAGCCTTTCCCTAAACTTCACTTTTCCTCTGATGAACTTACTTGCTTCAGTGACAAGGATTTTTTTGCCGTGAGAATTACACAATTCATTATCTCCTTCCTCACAATTTCTGTTTTTTATGATGAAGGAGTTGCTGTGCTTTAGCTCCTGCTCGCCGTGGTGCTGTGCTGGCTCACTGCTGAGCTGTTTGTTAGGAAACAGCACAAGAAAATGCCAAAGGTTTTTTCTTACAAAGCCAGAAAGATGCAAATGTATTTATGACAACATCAATTCATGGAACATTATTTATGTGAGTGTTAGATTAGGGATATTTTAATGTTTTTCTCCAAGCAACATTTTCTCAAGCACTAAAAATGTTATAGAGAACAAATATACAACCCCCCCCCAAAAAACATTTCCCTGTTTTAAAAGCATTTATTCTGTAATGCACAGCAACTGACAAGTAGATTAACTTAATTTACTGTACAGAATAAATACCTGCACAGAAAAGTACTTTTATCTAGACAGTCTACACATATCTTTGATGACAATTTAAATTCCTAGTGTGTAATATAAAATATAGAATGCCATAAAAATATTTCCAGCTAAGAAAGGATCCATTTTTTTAAAATGTCCCTTTCAATTTAAACTCTTAAATGAGAACTTCCTCACACTTCCTCAGGTGCTAATCAGATACTCCATTTGGCCTTGCTTATCACTAAAGAGTTTAGCCTCTTATTTAGCTTAAAATATGCATGTCTCTTGAAGTGCACTGTAGAAAATAAATGTATTCACAAATGTTATTAAAAAAATTAAAAAAGCAAATAGGTACAATTGAGTAAAGTGTTGCTTTCTCAGGCTGAGACCTGGGGTATTGGAAATTTGTTTTTGTAAAATTATTTTGAGTGATATTATTACTTTAAAAATTATTTAGGCATTTTGGAGTTGGGAAACCAGCTGCAGTGATTCCCACTAGAACAGGAGACAAAGTCCTCCCTAGGACTGAAGGTGAGGCAGATTCTCACTTTTCAGCTGTAATCACTCCTGGGGGTCTTTGGGATCTCATGATGCTTCTCCCCTCAACTCCATATTCTCAGCCCAAATTCTCATCAGAGTTTTGCATGGTCTGTCCTGGGGGATGTCAGCACCACACAGGTTGGACACACATATTGCTGCTTCCAATTGCTGCTTCCAATTGCTGCTTCCAACAACTATGAGAACGTGCACTGTCCATTGTTAATAGTCATTGAATCATTTTTCAGATAATATGGTAACTGGTGAGTAAAAGGCTCACAGAAGGATCCTTTGTTTTTCTGCAGTTTCTACTTGTTTGAGTAATTTCTCTAACAGAAAACAGAATGGTGTTTTTGAGCTGAGGGTTTAAACTCTCAGACTGCAGAAGCAGCAGGAGAGCAGATCTCCTTCCACGACTCTACAGATGCAAAGATTCTTTTCAGTGGGAATATGAATCACCTAATCTGCTAGTGTCTAGAGGGTGTACCAGCTTTTAAGCTAGCAGCTTACTGAGGAAAATAAGTTGCTAATTAGCAAATGCATTTGTATGCACATTATTGCAGCTGATTTATATGGCAACAGCAATATAAATCTGAGGACAAAATTCACATGTCAACTTTGGTCTTTTGAAGGCCTTTTTCAAACCTCTTTGTGCACTTTTGCATGAATGTAGACAAACTTTATAAACTTTATAATTCTAGGTTTCAATATAGATAATTTCTTGAAAAGTTTAATTAAGTTACTGCATACCTTGTCAATGCATATTTGTAGACTAGAAATTCTCATATATAACAATATATCATCAGATAGAGATCTGTCAAACAAAACCTTCTTTAAAATATAACTTCACAGCTGCTTTCATACAGAAACATCCCCTTAACGAGTGTTGATCTTAACTGGTAAACAAAAGTTCTCTGATTTTCATTACTGATGACATTTAATAGCTTTATGCTGAATCTCCAGGACAGAAGAAGCCCTTGTTGCCATCAGACTTAGTATAAGCTGACAAAATGTTGTCTGCTTTAGAGGTTCTCATATCAAATATAAAAAACCCCAAATAATTCTATTTTAAGGTTTTCTTCATTGCAACTATGCATGGGGAGGGGAAAGAGGTATTCTGCCAGGCAGTGTAGCTACATTATTTTATCTCCAGTTTTTATCTACCAGTGCAGGATTACTGAAAATTGCTCGAGGTTGGGCTGTAGCACACTGGGTGTTTGAGAGAGGGCAGAAAGCAGAGCCTTTGCTTTCCTGTGGGTAGGTCTGTGTGTCCAACAGGAGCTGACTTGACAGGGGGGGTGCAGCTGCTGCTGCCCCTCGCCCGCAGCTCCAGGGCCTGCTGCAGCTCCCTGTTCTAGTGGGGAGCTATTATGGATTTTGCCAGGGATAATGTCCCACCAGATCAGCCAGCTAAACTGAGATTACCTCACCTCAGGCTCAGTGGGAGAGGAAGGATAGAAAGTGGAGGGGGAGCAGGGCAGAGGTGCCTTTTTGTTGTCTGCTTGCCCTGCAGCCTCTGAGGACAGTTTTGCCAAGCCCTGCGCTGCGGGGCTGGTGCCGAGAGCTGCACCAGGCTGATGTTTGCACTGAGAGCACCTCCTGCAAAATAAGGATTTGGAAGTCCAACCTCTCTGCTGCTGCTCTGGACTAGGAGCCAGTTTCCATACTGTTTTGATTGCAGAGATTTTCCCATAGTAGTCATTTGCTTAGGGCTGTTATTTGTCGTTTGGCAGTGAGGCAGGGCAGAAATCAAGCATTTTACTAGAATTACTGTAAATAAAAACATTTATCTATTATTGAAGGAGGGGAGAAGTCTTCCTTTCAAAAGAGGTACCATTGCTTCCCACAAATTCTGAAATATGGTCTAAATAAAAACAAACCTGTTATCTCCCACCCAGCAAAATTCTTGGACTGAAGAGACAGACAGCAAAACTGAGGAAAGTAGCTGTTGGGAAGGTGTGCTGTGTTGACAGACAATGCATTTTTAGCAAAGTAATTTACTCCTGTTCAGCTTTACTGACCTTTTGAAAGATTAAAATAAAAATATTATTCTCTGTGGTCTGAGTGATTTCAGCTGTTTCAGCTACTGTACTCAACCACACAAAGGGTTCATATAAAAGATGCCCCAAGGGGATACAGGGTTGAAAAAATTTCTAATAGTTCGAGGTCTGATTGTTATAACCCTGAGTTGTAATGATATGCGAGGGGGCAGAAGTAAGAGGGCTGTTTGTTTTGTCCAAGTTCATATTTTTACTGTGGTTTTGTGAACAAAAGAAAAAAAGCCCTGTCCTGAGAAATGAAACCTGTGAATCAGAACTGTGGGAATGTTGTTTTTACCTGAGATTTCAAGGGGTTTTTCTGCAGGATCAGTGCTGTAAGTGTAATGTGGAGGGAAACAATTTTTCCTTGCTGTGAACTTGCCCATGGGACATGGTGCCACCTGGACCCATGGGGCAGCAGCCCCTGGGCAGCTCCTACAGCTGCTGCTGCACAGCTGGAGATTGGATGAAAGGCATTCAGAGGTGGGCAGGTGTCTTGTATTTGGCTTGGAGAAAGGATGAAAGGAAACTTTTGTCACCTGGGTCGATTTTTGGGGTTTCTCTTGCTTATTTTGGTCACAGTCCTTGGAGCTTTGCAGCTCTTCTGTGATAGTGTGCTGACCAGACAGCACACAGGACTGGTAAATATGTTTTTGTCCTTCAGTGGCAAATGCATTTGTCTTTGCACATAGATATCCATAGGAACAGACACTTTAATAAACATGACCAAGAGACACAGGTAATATCTGATCCACAATCCACCACCATGAAAATCTGCCATGGAAAGGCACAGTCCTGTCCTTCCCCATCCTTAGCAGAGCACTGCCATGCTTGTGCCACATCCCCCTGCCCTCCACGCATTCACAAAGGCCCAGGTGAGCAAGAAAAATAGCCAGCAGCAATAAACTCTGTGCTCCAGTCCAATTTATCAGACTGCTGTACAAACACTTTTGTTAGAAATGCTGGGCTATGAAGGATAAAGTTTGAATTCCCAGAAAATAACACACAGACAAATTCAGAATCTACATGAGCTGCTAATCATATGACAAATCAGAACAGAAAAAATATGATCAACTGCCATAGTAGTTGTCATTATTAATATCAGATTTGTTATTTTATGTGTTTTTCTTTGAAATGAAAAGTTTATTAGTGTTCTACCCTGACAAAATTGTGGCATCTTTTAACTAGGAGGAACAGGAGCTTTGCTGCTTAGCCATTGTGAGCAAGATGGGTTTTGAGTTAAATCCTCAGTACTGAAAAGGGTGAGGGATATGAAATGGAGAAATTGCTGTGCTAAAGCAGAACAGAAATCAATCTAATTTAATATCTTTCTCTGCCACTGGCCAGTGCTGGTTACTTTAGGAGAAGATATGAGAAACACTCTGATAATTGCTTTCACAGGAAATATTTCTTTCTGCCACTTCTCTTATATTTGTGGCTACCATATCTTCTGATATAATGCATTAAGTCCTTTCCAAAACTTTACTTTTAGAATCTTTTTATAACATTTCTAGAAGTTCTTTTTATTGAAATAAACATCTCTTCCCTTTTAAAGAATTGGGCTGATTTTTTGACTCAATGATACTCATTCCATAAGATCTCATAGGCTTATTATGCTTTGAGTGGTGACATATTTACCTTCACGGGTTTTTAAAATTACTGTCTTCCAGCTCCACAGAACAGATGACAAGAGAAGTAGAGAGAAGTTCCCATTATAACTTCTGTATCGCTTAATGTTCCATATAAATTATCGTGTCATTGTTCTGTAGTGATGTACTTAAAAGGATTATATTTTCCTGAATCCGAGATTTCTTTAAAAAAAAAAATGCTTCAAAGAATTGGAAAATGTCTGTGAGGAAAAGGAAATTACTATTTCATGTGAAGGGGTGTTAAAACATTAGGATTTTACTTGCATTATTGGCCTTGCTCATTGCAAATGATCGTATTTTCAATTTTTTTTGTTCTGAAGTTATGGCAGAAAGAACATGTCCATGCAGTTGGCTACTCATCATGTGTCCTGCTGACAGCTACAGAAGGCTTTGCCCCCAAAAAGTAGCTCCCCACTCGAAGCACATTGCCTCACTGGGCATCTGCAATGGTGTTGGCAGCGTTGGGTGCTGCCTCCAGGGCCAGCTTGAGCTCAGGCACTGTTATGCCTAAGGCACTATTAGGCACTTATGTCTTAAGTTGAGCAGGATCAAGTTTAAGACAAACTGAAGATTCCTTTCACTGGAAAACCAACGTCCTCAGAAAGTTCTGTGTGAAATGAAACATTTGCCTTAAGATCAACAGCTTTCTCATGTGGATTTGGGGTTCTTGTAACTCTGGGATATGCCAGGGCTGGCTGTGCTTTGTAGCAACTCCTGGTTTGAGGTGTGCCCAGAAAACAGTGGCACGCTCTTGGAACCCTGGAAGCTGAGAATTTTAAATTCTCTGTGCTGGAAAGCACTGTTCCACAATAAAACCCTACATTTGGTCTGAGGCCTTGGGATGGGCTTCCAAAATTGAGTGATGATTTTAAAGTCACACTTGTGTTGTTTGAATAGAAGGGGTGGTGTCACAGGGTGAAAAATTTGAGATTTAAAGTTCTAAATTATAGTAATATATGTGAATCAAGATGGAGATTTTAGGGCAGTGGCTAAATACTTCTTTTTCACTTCCTTCTTCTTCATGAGTTTAGATAGTGTCTTATAACTGGACAAGAAAATTTGCACTGCTGAATTTAGAGGTTAGAATATTGGGTTAGAAATAAAAATAATTTCGGTAGCAAATCATTATTGGACCAAAGGTCCTTGAAAAACTCTGCAGAGCCAGAGAACCACCATTGTTAGCCTTGTTTTACCTTCTTAGCAGAACTCACAACTTCAAAGACCGTAACAGGTAAAAACCAATAAACAACTGAGTCCAAACAAAAAAAAATCCACATCTCCTGTATTTCAGCCCAGCTATGGGGAGTGAGGGTGAGAGGCTGGGAAAGAAGCCCTCACCCCAACAGCATGCCCCAACAAACTGGGCATTTCATGGTGTCTGTAGAAACACAACTGGGTGCTGAGGTGGCCATAATGCCCTCTGTGACCTGGAGAAGAGGTTATCCAAGCAACCTGGGGTCACATCTGTTGTCATGTGGGTGTTACACCACTGAACTCTGTGGAATTTTTATCTCAGTGAATCTATGACAGTTTCTCAGTCAGCTGGGAACCCATTTTTTAATGTTCTTTTCTTGCAACATTGCAATAGTAAATATAGAAAATTTTTGCAATGTTTAGCATTTTTCTCATTTTAGAAACAGTGGTGCTTATTGAGTGCTTGAAGTACTCAATGCTGCATTTTGCCTGATTCTTTTGTTGTTCTCTAGCACTTGGTTTTCAAACTGAAGCACCAGATTTGTTCTCACGGTCAGAATATGAAGACAAACTATCAAGTCACCCTGCTGTATATAGTTGTGAAAACATAAATTAACCTCAGGCACAGTTATTTGACTGCACTTCATGACTCTTTTTTAAAACATTAATGAATGTTTAAAGTCTTTTCCCCATGTGGCTAACACTCTGTTAGTTCAATGCTAGATAAGACGCCAGAGTTTTTCTTTATCACTTGAAAAAACATTGAGACAGAATTCCAGCTGATTCTCAGGAGATGACAGCCTTCTACATTTATGCCAAGAAGATTAAGACTAGCGTGTTTGTGATGGCTAAATATAGAGTTTTGGACAGCCTTTTCCAATGGAAAGGTGCATGATGAAATACTTGCTCAAGAGCACTATAAATGCACAAGCAATTGTGGTTTTGTCTAGGTGCAAAGACAATGATTTCTGAGCTCAAACATACAGAGCAGTTGTTGGTGTATGATTAAGCCCCTTGCAGGCTGCAGTTGCATGCTTTTTGCTGTCTGGTTTGAAGATAAAAGGGGTTGACTTTTTAAAAATTTTATTATGGTGTGTAAGAAATAGAAGTGTAGGCAAGGAAGTCTTTATGTTTCTCTGTATATTTCCTTCACAACAATGTCTATCATTCTTGGAAATTTAAATACTACCTTGCAAAGAGTGGGGGAAAAGCATCACAGTTCTGTTTAACCCAGGAATACTGGGGGGTTTTGTTGGGTTTTTGGGGTTGTTTTTTTTTTGTACAGATATTTAGAACAACAAGTTGGAAAAAAAAAATCAAAAAGTCAGAATAGGCTGATTACCATAGAGTGATGACAAACACATTTTTTCCCTCTGTGACAGACAGTATCCTGCAAGTCAGATTACCACTATAGTCAACCTCCATGTATTCTGTTATTTAAGTGTATATGAGGTGACATGCAGCATCATTTATAGGAAAACTATAACAGATATCATGTGGGTTAGAAAGGTGTTCATGGGCAAAGCGAAAAGCATCTGATCCTGTAGGTCTGCCTTCTCTTGTAAGGCAGGAAGGACACAGTCCAGCTGCAGGTGAAATTGTCCTGCTGATGTTCCAGACCCTGGGATCGATGTGTTCAGGGTTCAATCTCAGTACATTAAATGTATTTCCCTTTGTTAATTTTTCAAGGCTGTTGTACAAAAAGGTTTAGGTACTGATAGTGCAGAATAATGCAGGCAAATTTTAAGTGATCTGTGCCAAAAGATTTGTGTGGCGGGTATGGAGGATAAAAGCAGAGGTTTGTTCTTTGTAACCAGCTTCTTTACTTCAATTCTTCTATCCCAGTGCTGCAACCAGCTGTGTGGAGACACCCAGGCAACAACATGTTTGCCAGCTAGGCTGTGCCAGCCCCTTGGGTCCCTCCTCAGCAGTCAACCTGCAGGGATGGTGCAGATCATGTCTCTTGAGACTTCTTTTGAGTGGGGAGCAGAGAGAAGATATTTTTTACAACAATCCTGAGAGAAGCTATGCTAAAATAAAAGATATTTTAGAAAGTGATAGTGGCAGGTGCAGTTTGACAAAGTCTTTGTACCCTGGTGGATTCATGTGGTCCTCTGTTCTTCCAAAAAGCTGTTTGAAAATTAGGATGAAGGTGATTATGTTCATGTGAGAATTGCTTTTTACCATTTAGTGACAGAAATTCAGCAATACCTGTGAAAGTTACTGCAGAGCTTGCTGGGGTACTTGTAGGCTTGGCTGGATCATGTTCTCAAAACTGAGAGTGATGCAGACAGTAATCACACATTCTTGTGGCATAAATTGAGTGCAGGATTTTAAATGAGTTATTGTACCTTCTCTACCCCGACTAACTCTTTGTTTCTAGAGACACTGAAAAGAGACACTGAAAGATAGAGTTTATCTGTGTACTGCAGATATGGATATAGGCAGGAAATAAAAATTATGAAATAAACTACCCAGAAACAGATTCTATTCTTGCTATCAGGGTGGTTTTGTTTTCCTTTTCACATTTTGCCTTCTTCCTTATTATCTTTTTTATCCTTATATTTGTCTATTTTTAATCACACATTCATGTCCTCAGCCTACATTGGAATCAAAGGTTTGTGGTGGTACTGGAAAACATTTGGCTTAAGATGCTCTGCAGTCATAGATCACATAGAGGTGACACATTGACTCTCTCTGGATTCTCACTAGTGGAGTGGGCCTTTGTTTTAGTTGTTTTATCTCCTTCCTGTCTTCTGTGCCCACCCTCTGCCGAAGTCCTGGCTGTCAGGACAGATGTCAGATCCACTTCTGCTGTACCATAACACCACAGGCCTTGCTCTTACATGGCATCATATCAGCAGGCTGCTCTACTGCCTCTGTGGAAGAGACAACATCTCACTATAAAAACATCAACATAGTGCAAATTCAATTCTTGCCACATTTCCTTGGGGGAGGAGGTGGTGTCCATTTTGTCTTGCTTTGCATTTTCTTTATGGATATTTGAAACGAATATGTGAAGTGATTTTTTCTTTGGGTAAAACTTCTATGCATGTCTGCTATCAGGAGAGCAGCTTGGGTTCATGCAGACTTATCCAAGTTGTACCAGGAGTTGCTTTGACATGGCTAACAATTTCATTCTGAAAGGAAGTGCCTCAATAAAGGATTCAAAATCTTCCTGGAGGCAACAGAGAAATCCCCAATTCCTGTGAATATATTTTGCTGTAGGTATTGGAGTCTGCTTATATGAACACTGCAATTTAAAAATGTCTTGTAGGTACTACTGCATTTAGAAACCATTGTGTATGAGAAGCTAGGTCACTGTAAAAGAGAACTTTTGAAAAACCTTAAGAGGTGCACATCCGCCTCTACGTTTCCAGCTATAACTTAGGATCTGGCTTTTAACCTCTGTGTCATTTAGTCTCATTTATTTATTTTACTGTTCCTCCAGGGTTTGAGCTAGAACATCACCAGGAAGGGCTCTGTTACAGCAGAGTCAATGAGCCTTTCACTGGAGGAATTAACCACAGGATGAGTCAAGTGCCACTGAACTCACTTGCCAGCTGTGAAGGGCCAAGTACAAATGCAAAATATATATGCCATGGATGTGGCAATGGAGAAAAAGATTTATGGTTTGGATATCAGACCAAAGTAATATGATATGACATAACCTATGGTTAGCTGTTATAATTCAGAGCTGCTGTAATAGTAGGCGCAAAATGTAAAGCACAGGGCTGTCAGCCAATTAGCTGTGAGTTAACAGAAATCCACTGAAGTGTCAGAGGCAAAGAAAAAACACTAAAATGTTTTATACAAGAGTACGATATATTTGTACGTGCTTCCCATCACGTGATCTGTGCCCCTGTAATGTGTATTTTAGCCTCTGCTCTGTGGACACTGGTTTTCCTGTGACATCACTTGATTTCTCCTTCCCATTTTCCATTGTCTGCTGGAACCCATAAATCCTGAACCCTCCAAACTGTGCTGTTTAATACTCACTGCTCCCACAATTCTTATTCCTGTCTAAATGATGAGAGGCATAAATTTCCTGCCATGAATTTCTATGTATTAAATCCTTGAATAGGGATTATAANCCCCCCCCCCCCCCCCCCTTTTCATAGCTATGAATAATGACTTTCAATTTAAAATAAACAGGCTGGGACATCTGAAGAATGTTTCCATAGGCACTCTTAACCATTACAGGACTTCTATATGCTTAATGCTCTCTTTTAAATGTTTCGTTTGCCTGTTTTAAAAGCAAAGCAAGCTGTTACATTTGACACTGGGAGTTTGTAGAGTAGCTGAATTAATTAGCACCCAAATTCCTCTGTCTCAAAAAGGGAATCACCATAAGACCTTTTAGACTATTTCCCTGTTACCCAAAACATTCTGTATAAAACTGTTTAAGCTTATAAATGTAAGTAAAATTCCAGTGGTACATTAAGACAGGTAATAAAATGCAGAGTTAGGAGCCCTCTGCCTCTTGAAAAGCTTGAACTAAACCTGGCCCCCGGTGTCCATGCTGATGGTCCAGCCTGCTGCTGTTTGAAGGCATTCCACCATGAATTGGTGACAGGATGAAGCAAACCTTCACCAGCAGATGTGGGGAAATAAATTCCCCTCCCTCCACCCTAAGCATAAGCATGAGAAAACAGGACTGAACAGAGAGTCAAAATTTATGTTGACATCTGTAAAACTTGCTGGTGTTGTGAAATCTCTGCTTCTTCTGTTGTTAAAATGCCACATTTTCTACAACTAGAGAAAGAAAAATAATCTTGTATGTCTCTAAAATCTAATTTCCTGTAAATGTCATTAGCTGTAGAATTCCCCTGTTACTTCTTTCTGTTGTAGCCAAGAGGAAGAAGAAATTTTTTTGATCCTTTGGATCTGTCACCAGGGATGTTCATAAATGGGATCTCTTCAAGAAATGTCATGGTCAGGAATTACGTTCACATGCAACAGACAAGAAAGAAAACAAAAGCAGTGGCAGGTCATTATTACAAATACTCTTTTTCTTTTCCAGCATACCCCGCAGGAAGTGATGGCAATAATGAAACATGTTTAAAGATATAATTCACCATGATGAGAAGAAAAACCTTAAGCCTCATTTAACATCTGAGTTTATTGGCCCGATACCTTCACTATTTACTATACAGCAAAAAACTTGGAAGACAGCCCAAAAAGAAAAGTCACAGTTGTATTTCTAAAGTAACAGAAACATAAGCTGAGTGGAATGATATTCACCAGCCAGTGAAATGAAATTGAAGAAAATTGGTTATTAGAAGGTCACTGCTGCTACCCACCAAAATCTCCTGTGGAGGCTCTTCAGAGTGAAGAGCAGAAACGAAAGAAAAGCTTTTGAGAAAGCACTTCTGCCCACAAACTGCTTTTTCTCAGAATGGAGAACAGCCCCCTGGCTTCAGGAACATTGCTCTGTGGCTGCACCACTGTTCTCTTGAAATCACGCAGGAGGGAATCAGCCAGAGACATCCAAATTTCCTCAGAGATAGCTCCCGTGCCTACATGGCAGTAAAAAAATCCATGTGGAGATACCTAAGCCGGGTCTGGGAAAAAGAGCAGCACTTCCTAGAATGGCATGTTTTCAGCCAGAACAGCACTCTTTTTTTCCATCTCTGGATAATTCATTACTGCCAGGCTCCTGTGCTTTTACTCCTGTTGGGATTCTGTGGCTGGTGTACGTGCTGGACACCTGGGGCCTGAAACCAGCTCTTCTCAGGGCTTCAGAGGAGCCTTGTGCTGCAGGGATCTTGGTGAGGAGGTGGGGATCCTTGTGCTGGTGGGGAAGCCTTGCTTCCTCCACCCTTTTGCCTTTCCAGGAAGCCAAACCGATGTGTGCAAAGTTACGGCCTTGTGTTTTTCACAACTCATGAAATATGTACAAAACAAAGAAACCTGTGAAGTGCTGGCTGCCATGGAAAAATAGTACAATTCATACAATAATACAGTTAAATTTACTTTTTACTGATTTGTGGAGGGGCTGTTTTCAGTGTTTTCCTTGAGGAAGATGTCAATCCCTGGTAACACTCCTGATGACTTTACTCAGCCCTCAGTGCCCTGCACTTGATCTTGCTGGAAAGTTTTCCACTGCTTATATGTCAATACCAGTTTAGTGTTGTTGATGGTGCTTGCTTTTCCTCAGTGGTCTCCCTCAGGCAGCTGCAGTGTCCACAGCCCCCTCAGAATGAGGGGCAGGGGGGACACTCTGACTTTTTGTGCTGTGCCATGGCATGTTTGTGTGTGCTGGAGGGGGCAGAAGGGGTCAGCAGCCTCAGCAGTGCCCCAGCAGTGCTGCAGTGACCTGGCTTTGATAGGTTTCTAAGAGATAAGTGGTGTATTGGCTGTGTGGTGCCGGGCTCATTGATTGTGTAGCAGCAGCAGGATGTTCATGCACGTTATCAGCAAGAACTGGGCGAAGCTGTGCTGTGGGAGAGTATGCTGTGTATAGGGAAAGATCTTCCTCTGTATTTCTCAAGTGTTTATATAAGGAGGTACCAGTGTTTTGCTTAAATACTGGAGAAAAAAGATGTTTAACTGTGGTGTTTCTTTTGTGAGCAAGTTTTCATGTTTTGCTTTCCATCCTCAGAAAACCCCGGTAAACAGGGTTTATATGCAGCAGGAAGATGGGATTCCATCCTGAAAAAGCTTCTGTAAATAGGAATTATGTGAATGAATTATGCAGGAGGTAAAACGGAGGAAATTGAACAAAGTAGTAATAGTCACTTTGGAAAAGTTTTATTATCTTTAGACAGCAAAAATAGTTGGTTTTAGAATTTATGGCTCAAGCTGAGCCAAATCCCTTTTGCACCATTTGACCAAAGTGGTATAAGTGAGAAAATGAGACACAGAATAGCCTCTAAAGGCTTTTTCTTTGCATTTAGTTGTCAAAGAACATATGAGTCACAATACTTAAGAAAATACATTTGAATTTACTTCCCTAAAGATAAACTAGATGTATTCACATATTTATTCCCAAATCATTTAGTTAAACATTACTGCTTCATCAAAAAAATTAAGTTCTCTATACTACACAAAGAGTAAAACATGCATGTATGGAATAACTGAAAATAAAACTCCATCCTGATCCACGATAATGACCAATGCACATTTGTATCCAGAAAGTAAATAAATATTTACTAAAATATTTGCAGTTCCTCCTGATGAAGTTTAAACTGGTTCCAGGTCTTATTAATCACTTTCAAATACTTCTCTAGGCCATAGATTACTTCTTCACATGGAGACGTGACTGCAAAATTCATGTAGACATTCCAATGTTCCCAAGATGAATGCAAGAGCAGGAATATCATAAAATATATTCATTACTTATATTTGTTGTTGGCTATTGCTGGAAAGTAGTAATCTAATGTTTACTAGTTTTTTTGCAACTCCACATATAACTCAAGGCAAAAGCCTGATTTTTTTTTTTTTTCATTGGGGATGGGAATTTTTAGCAAGAAAATATTCACAGACTTGCATGTGTGTATTTAAAATTTGTTCTATTGAGAGAGCTGCATGTATTGGAAATTACAATTATTTTGCAGATAGATGCAGGAAAAAGTTATTGTTTCAAGTTCAGAAAGTCTGATTGAAGAATTTCTTCATAGCTTCTCGTCTGCGCTCTCTGGTCATGGGTAAAAACAGACTTGAGGAGGGGGAAGATACTCTCAGGTGTCTTTGGTTTAAAAGGAAGCAGAACACTGGTGTGGGAAGAGAAAGAATGTGGCTGCTTCCTCTGGTGACTCTAAATATCAGCACATACATCAAGGGGTGGGTGGGTGAGAAAACAGATATGAGAGAGGCTTGTCAAATTATTTTCTGTTGTTGTGTAAAACTGGTGTGTTGTTGTGTGTAAGCTGTTCATGGTACAGCAGATTCTGAGTTCATAGAGCACGTGTACAGCATCTCACACAAACCTTGAAGATCTGAAATTAAATTGTAACATATCTCTTCATTTGTTTTGCATCTAAAATACTTTCGAGCCCGGTTTTCATCAGCATGACAGTCACAACCAGACTTAGGCAAGCAGTGATTTTCTGATTGTTTGCATGTCCTTTCCTGGGGCCTGGGTAAGAGGTGTTGGGCACCAGCTGCCCAAGGTTTGGGGAGGACAAGCAGGGAGATGCTTGATGGCTGAGAATGGCAATATATATTCCACAAAGGGACTTTAGACCTCACATGCTTTGCAGAAAGATAGGGAATTGTGCTCCCAGTTAAGGCAATTTTGAGGACTTCTCATGTCAGCTGATTACATGTCTTAGGGACTTGGGATATGCAATTCCTGCAGGCCAAGACAGTGGTCTAAGACCTTTCTGGCTGCATGCTGGTCTCGTGAAATAATTTTTGCTTACATTTGAAAAACTTACTGAATGTAGGTCTTCAGCAGCAAACACAGAGTTATTACTTAGAACTTGTGTTCATGTTTATTCTGTATATCTTTTATAGTGGAGGAGGTCCACCAAGTTGATTAGTGGGGTGGAGAACCTCTCCTATGAGGAAGGTCTGAGAGAACTGGGGTTGTTCAGCCTGCAAAAGAGAGGGCTTCAGGATGATCTGATTGTGACCTCCTGGTACCTGAAGGGAGCCTACAAGAAAACATGGAGAGATTATTTACAAGAGCATGGAGTGACAGGACAAGGGGGACTGGCTTCAGATTGACAGAGTGAAGGTTTAGATTAGATATCAGGGAAAAGTTATTTACTGTGAGAGTGGTGGGACACTGGAACAGGCTGCCCAGAGATGTGGACTCCCCATCCCTGGAAGCGTTCAAAGCAAGATTGGATAGGGCTCTGAGCAACCTGGTCTAGTGAAAGGTGTCCCTGCCCATGGCAGGGGGGTGGAATGAGATGATCTTTAAGGTCTCTTCCAACTCAAACAATTCTATCATTCTGTAATTTACGTATATTACACATGGATAGACAGAACCATGAGAATAATTTATTTGACTACTCTGTGTTACAAAACACTTTTACAGAGGAATAAAGTCTTTACAGGCAGGACTGTTCTAATTTCCTTGTTCCTGAATAGAACATACTCGAGTCAGAGCCCTCTTCTCATCCAAAATGAGGCAGGGAACAGGCACAGACAGGCTTTTACATATCTGAGAGTGACATAGAGGATGTGAGTGGGAAGCCAGGGGAAAAGGTGTATTGTGGCTCTGGCAATGCCCCTCACAACCCTTTTCAAAATTCCTTGAAGTAACGACTTCATCTTATTCTGCTTTGTTCTAGTGTCATTCAGCCCTTAGTTTCTTCATAAGAAATTGGTTCTCTAACCCACTGCTGTAGATGTGATACTACCACTTTTATGGTAGGAGTCCAACAGCTTTAGCATTCCAAAACTGATTTTTAACACAAATGGTTCTCCCTGAATACAGTGGCAAAGCAAGATATTTGTTTTTCATGGCTCAGAGCAAACTGAGAAATTAATACTTGGAAAAAAGGGAGATGTTTTAAGGCTTACATGGAAATGAAAAGGAGGTATGGGAGGATTTCAGCAGAATAGAAATGGCATAGCTTGCTGCTTAATGCAGCTCTGTCTGGAGGAAATAATCTGATTTTTATCAAGTTAACCTATCTCCTTGAGAAAAGTCCACACTGTAGTGTTGGCTAAGGTTGTCATGGATAAAAATATCTGTGAAAGATCCAAACCAGAACTTCTGATTCATACCCTTATGTTGAAGGAAACAGCATCTTTTAATGCAGCATACAAAATGACTTCCCCTGAATTTCGGACCACTGTTGCTTGAGAGTCTCAGAATCCGTGAGGTGTGCTGGGATCACCACATCACATCCAGCCCTTCCCTGGGAGCAGGGCCAGCCATAGCAGGAAGCAAAACCCAGCCTTGCCCTGTTTTTGCATTAGAACTGTGCTTTCTGGCCCCTGTCAACCTTCTTCCCAATCATTTTTGAAGCCTCTGTGGTTTCAGTACAAATTGAAGTCCAGCACAGACATTTCCCTGTTGACTTTCGACAGACACTTTGAATAAAGTAGGAGTTTCACCTGTTTTTTAAACTTCTATTAAACACTTAGGAGTGTACTTCTCTCACTGAACTATGATCCTTTAAAATTAAATTACTCTCTCTTGGTGAACTAGATGAAGGAAAAAAAAGAAAAGACATCATAAATCAGAATAATCTTACCTTGCCCTGGTTTTCCTGATTAAGCACTGATTAAGGATGGATGTCTTCCCTCATGTGAATTATTTCCTTGAGGTACTCCCTGTTGAACTGCCCTTCAGTTATCTCTAAAAGCTGTAAAGTGATTTGTTGATGTGTTTGTCTGTTTCAGAGCCTGGAAAGAATTGTTTCAAACGTAAATGGATCCCTGCCCCTAAACTCATCAAAACTTTTTCCCCACATAAACTAATCTTAAAACATATATTAAGTTATAGTGTGGGCATTTAGTACAACCTCAGTGACAGTTAACTATCAGGCCATTTTTCCTTTCAGGAGGATATAAAAAGCAGTTGCTAATTGCTATTAAGAGGATATTAAATCTGCTAATAATAAGATTTACTCATCTGAGGCTGTCTGCTTTTGTCAATGAGGACACTGCTCTCGACTGAGGACAGAAGGTAAGGTAGTACTCAGAACCAGCCCTCTCAGTAGCTGTACATGTCACAATAAATCTAGAATTTTTACTGTCTAATTAAAGACTGTGGCTTAACCCTCCCTAACTAGGTGCCTAGCTTGGAACCTCTGAACTGCAGCTATCCTGCCTCTTTGTGGAAACTTTTAGGCAGAAAGCTCTCTTCTATATTTCTATTTATATAGAAAATAGAAGAATTTCTAGAATATTTATTCTAGAAATATATAGTTAGAGCTTTCTAATTCACTCTTAAGATCTTAAGGAAGTCTTATGTGGAAGAATTCTGCTGTCACTTTTTATGCTCTTTTTGCCATAATTGATGCAATCCCTTTTCAGAGGGGAAGGTGGCAGCTGTGGCATTTCTGCTGAGGTCCTCAGAACAGGCAGTGCTCTTCTGTGCTTGTCACAGCTTGGTTCTATCACTCAAAGCTTAAAGTTCCAGCCTACCCCAAGTAAATGATTAAGGTGGAATTTGATCAGCTGAGGCCCAGTGACATACTTAGAGAACTCGTTGTTATGACCCTAAAGTAATGTCTCTGTAAATTGAAAAGTAAATTTGTCAGTTAGGGACTTCAGTAATGTTTTGCTTCAGATGAAATCATTCAGGTTTGCATTAGGCATAGTTTTTGGTACTTTATCACTCATTAATATGGGACAGAACTTCTGACTAGAGACAGCTCTCTCTGACAGCTGTAAATGTTTTCCACCCTGAGGAAAATCCTGTAGCCTGAATGACTGTTTCTGTTTTGCCTTCTGCCACAGGGGCAGTCAAACCACACTACCACCACCTTCAGGCAGTCTGTGTCTGGACAATGCCCACAATTAAATTGAGAAAAATACAGAAACTCTTAATGCTGGTTGAGTGAATAAGTTGTGGAAAGTCTTATTTCCTAATTTTAAAAAATAGAGGAGATAACTTATAAATTTACAAAAAACTATTTTAAAATTAGTGATAATATTGGATTATGTCCCATGAGTGGGAGCACCTACCCATAGGTTCAGCTGCATAGTTTTAAAAACATGGTATTTTTAAACATATTAGAAGAGCATTTTGATCTTTTTCCCTATAAACAGAAGGGATGGCATAAGTATCAGATTTTTTCTTCTTTAATTTATTTTCCTTGTGCTTTTAGAAAGATTTTATTTAGATAAGGATGCAATTAAATGTGGTGACATAATCCAAGCAAGTACTGGAAAGCCTCTGGATTATTTTTTTATACAATATCTTTAGGAATCAAGATAATTTGTAAGAATCTATGAGATCAAAAATAACACAAAATTGTTTGTAAAAAGGTGAAAGCTGTCTTTGTTCTGCAGAATGTCTTGCTGACTTTGTAATCTTAGCAAAAGCTGAGGAATTAAATGCTTTTCTGTTTAGTTCTCAGTGTAGAAGTACTTAGGCTACATTTTAGAAACATCTCTGTGGGCTTAGTTACACAATGAAAAAGTTGAAGACAAAGGAGTAATAAATCTGCAATTGCTCCCCCTAAATCTGCATTTTGTATAATTTTTCTTCCTAAGATTATAAAACGAAATAGAATCTTAAATTACTAATGTATATCAAACTGTAGAACAGCAGATTTTTTCAAGACCAAGAGCAAGGCAAATAGATGAAACTTTAATTACAACATCTATACAATTAAGCAGATAATAATCTTCTGAGCTTGATCAAGTGGGAATATTTTCAGTAAAATCACTGGGAAAAAAAAGAAGTACACCTGTGTGTGCTAAAATGCTGATGAAAATAATAGTCATAATTTCCTAAAGTATTTTACAATTTTTTTAAAAAAATCCTGAGTTGCACAGTTACTAAGAGACAAATAAATCACTGATTGTAATGCCTTGATCTTTACACCACAGCATCATTCAATGTTCTGCTTTCCAGCGTAGAGCACACTACAAAAACACATGACCAAATCTATCCTGACATGTATAGTTACAGTGCTACTTAAGGGGCTAATTCTGAGTACTACCAAGCTTAACATAAAGAATGTTGCTTAATACTACCCAAAATAAAATTATTGCTAGTACGAGTTGAATAAAAAATTAGATTTTTGTCTGATTTAATTCAGAAAATCTCTGTGCTAAATAAAGATTTATCTTGCTTGGCCTTTTCTCTGGCAACTTTTCTTCCAGGAACACTCTTAACAGATTGAAAGCTCAAAATACGAAGCTCATCTTTGCAAATTCCTCACAAAGTTGCTGCAAATAACAGCTAAATATTATTGCCAGTACAACAGGAATGTAGCCAAGACCTGCGAGTACATCAGAGCAGTAGGGTGTCTTTTCCTTTGGATAATTTGCCTTCTTCCCTACATATTTAGTAAGATGACTTAATGCAGTTCCTTCTACTAAAGCAGCACACAGAGTCCAAAGCCTCCAGGTCTCTTGGATCTCATGGTGGATCTCTCTGCCAAGCAAACACCTCCTGATTGGTGTCAATGGCTACAGCAAGGGCAATGATCTGTGGCAGGGTGTTACATATTGAGCCTGGACATGGGGCTTGCACAGAAAGGCAGGAGGGGAAAAGAGAAACAGGCAGTCCAGAGAAGAGTTTACACAGGTCCAGCTTGCAAATTAGAGTTAAGAAATACCACAGTTACAATGGCAAATATTAAAACACTTAACAGAAAGAAGACTAGATTTTCCTTGCTCTAGGGTATGAGTTAGGACTATTGGATGTCCTGAGAACAAAAAGGCAAGAAGAGCAATCTCTGGAAAAGTAAAATCTCTTCCTTTTTGCCAGAAGCTGATTCAGTGAGACTGTTGCTGCCTCTCCCAAATAGTGGATTTTCTGTGGTGTACAGTTCCAAACACAGCACAGGTTTTGGTTGGCAGCATGCAGCTGAACAGGGAGTGTAGCTAAAGGAATTCAAAAGAATATAGAATCTTTTTTATTCCCATCAGGCCGAGAGCTTTTATAAACAGCAATTGTGTTTTGTGATATATCCAAGTAATACTTGGCATACACCAGGTTCTACGCTAATATACACAATGTACAAAGTAATGTGGCATGGTATGAATAGATAAGGACATTTTTTCTTACAGTGCTATTTCAAAAAAAGCTTAATTCAGTATTGTGTGACCCAAATCCAACTATATTAATTTGGAGTCTTTTAGGAAGTTGTTTCCCAAATTAACTGTGATTCCAGGTCCAAGTCACAATAAGATGTGCTGTTTAAAGACAATTGTAGTTCTGCAAGTTAATATTATGATTTCTTGAGCGCTTCAGCCAGTGTTCTTTTGCCAAAGAACCTCTAATTGCTGAGTCAAACCGAAATCAATGAAAAGAGCGACCTCCACCTTCCAGAAATGGATTAAGGTGCGATGAGGAAAAGCCTCCTCTCCCTGGAATTTGACTGGCTCCAAGTTCCATTTTCTGCATGTGCCTTCTGTCCTATCGCCTGTGCTGTGCACAAAGCAATATCCAGCTTTGGCATTATCTCCACCTCTTATGTTTCTCTAAAATTACATTCTGCTTCTGGCTGTTTTTTCGCAGACTTTATCAATTAGGTTGTTCTTTTAACCTTTCATTCCTCCTTCCCTTCTGTCCTCTCTGATTCCATTTGGTGTATCACAAAGTCTTTGCTGATCATTTCCTAATAAAATAGTTCTGTGATTTTTAAATTTATAGTGAGAGCACTGCAGACCTCACCCAGAATATACTACCTGCTAGGTGCCTGAGGATTATGTTTATACATTGAATTTGGAATGTTTGATTGTATATTTTTTGTATTAATGTGATTGGTTTAAAGGATTGGCCAGAAACCTTCATTTTTCCCTCTATCAATTTTATCTCCCCTAGAAATCACCAAACAATTAAACCAAGGATTTAGGATAAGTGAAATATTATTTCACTTACCTGAGGTAAAAACATCTTGTCTTCTTTAGATGCAATGTAGGTAAGAAGGTTTCTGATTCAGAAAAGCAGTGATGTTCATAGTGATAGGAAAGATACTTTGGAAGGACTATTTTCCCAATAATTAATTTTTATA
>VZTN01032942.1:2644-24704 GCA_013400515.1 Erpornis zantholeuca | reverse complement strand
TATATTATTCTGGCCTTAATTGTGTCTTGCCATGTTTGATATTGACATAGTCAAGGCTAGACTTGGTCAATAATCACAGCCGATTATCATCTCTAAAAATAACCATACATTGTTAATTCATTGAGCTTGTTAATCACCCCACAGTGTCCAGGTGAAAATTTATTAGAATGTCAAATGAAGTTATTAGATTGAAGAAGAAAGGTTGTATAAATTAACATCAGGATAAACAGTATGTATTACGTCACTGAAAGATGACTGTGTTATAGACATATATTTCCATATTTAGTGTTGCAATGGTTTAACTCCACTTTCTGTATCAACAAACAGGAAGAACCATAGTAGCCACGTTTTTATTTTCTCCCTTGGAAAAGGCACTTGCTCCAAATAAGCTATGCCAACAAACTGAGAAAAGGTCTAGCGGCAAAAAACCAACTCACAACCCAAATTTTGATGAAGCACTGAAAGTTAGTCACCATCCTTGGAGATACTCAAAAGCTGTTTAGACATGGTCCTGAGAAAACAGCTTTAGGTGGTTCTGCTATATCAAGGAGACCATATGAGATGACCTCCAGAGGTCCCTCCTAATTTCAACCATTTTATGATTTTGTGAAATTTTGATTAAAATACACTTAATGTTGTGTGGTTGAGCAATTTTCTGGTAGTTCAGAAAGTATCTCTCACCAGGAAGGTTTATTCTACCTGCCTCAAATAATTCTGCTGCAAGACCTGGCTCAAGAATGTGTATCTTCATGTGGGAACCCGCAGCACTTCTTTTAATTGAACAGATGACATTTTTAGGACCTTTTAAGTATAAACACACAAAAAAAACCCAAACAAACCAGGGAAAAAAAAGGTTTTAAAAGACTTTTCCAGGGAAATAGAGGTTCTGTNTTTTAGTTTTGTTTTTGACAGCCATCCCTAGATATCCAAATTGCAAACGTTCAGTGCACCTCTTCAAGAACTCAGGTCACTGCTCTGTGATTCCTGTCACGTAGTTACCTCATTAATCACATTTTCCTTCCTCCCGTGCTGAGTTGAGAGCTTGGGTGGGGTTCTATGGTTTGTTTTTATTTTATTATTTGATATGACACTATTAATCACAGAATTTCAAAGATAAAACAAACATCGAGTTGAACTCAAAAGCCAAACTGTGCCAAGAGCTGGCTTTCATACTCACAATGACAAACCATCATTTTCAAGTTATCACAGGGCACATCTGTGGTACTGACTGCAATCCACACACTGCACAGTCACGTCCAGGAATAGATCCTAACACTCCCCACGCTATTTCAGGCATGTTAGATGATAGAATTTATCATGTCCAAACAGAACTTTCTTTTTTTTTTTAATTCCAACATCTCAGCAAACACTTAGGTCAGGCTTCACTTTAAACTTGTTTGTATTAGGTAGATACATTATTGCATTATTACTTCCCTTTCCTGAATATAATTATTGTCCATAAATGAATCTTGTCTTGAAAGACAAAATGATTTGGGTAATATAGCTTGGGGAGAGTGCCTACTTAGGTTTTCCATGTGCCATTACTAAAGATATGATATTCTTTTAAAAAGGTAAAAAAATTGCCCTCATACCCTGAGGAAGTTCAAGAATCAGATTAAGGGATAATGGATCATTACCAGGACTATATAAACAGCTTTTGTATTGATTAATCCATGTTACAACTCTTTAAAAGAGCTAATAATTTTAGTGCCAAATAAAGAAGAGATTGCAGTTTCCAGCGAGGAAATGGCTGTAATTGCCATTCGGGTGGCGGATAAGAGATGATTATTAGACTCCATCCATTATTGTGATCCAGCAGTGAAGCTGCTGACCACAGAGGCCATTATTATACAGACAAACACCAAATTGCACAGCACGTGCTGGTCTCTGATACCCACTCAACGTGCTAAAATAACAATAAGAAATGGTATTGTTATTCAGTGTCCTTTTCATCATCAACCTCCCTGTCTCTGAGTGTTCTCCTTGTCTCTTGACCACCACAAACCATGACACACATAAACTAAGCAGGGATATTATTTCAGAATGTTCTGTTTAATAAGTGACTTGGCATCCAATCACATGGAAAATGTAGTATTTCATGACAATGTAAGATGCTTTTCCAAAATCAAAATTTATAGAAATAAAGGCTAAAAGCTTTCCCTCACTGGCACATCTTCTACAGTCAGTTCTGGGGAAATGTGAAACTTTGGTTCTATGGAACTCATTAATTTTTGTAAGACAGAATTTGCTTTGGCATTTTTGTTGGTTCGTGTCCTCATCAGACACAAAATGTTATTGATTTCCTTAAGGAAAGGAAAGGAACCTGATTAGAATTATTACTCCTCTGTGTTTGAGACCTAGTAAGACCTTCCACTGTAACTGGGAGTTACTAACAGATAATGTCTATTTTATCTGTAACTAAGGAAAGAGAATCAGAATCTGGAAAAAGCTGATTTTCAAATAGAGGTTCAAGTTTATAGCTCAAATCCCTTTAATTTCATTAGTCTTCTTGTAGAAGAGTAAAATCAAAAAAGCACATATCTACCATAGCTGTTAACTGTTAACATTTAAATTTTAAATGAATAGAATTGTCACATTTCTTTATTCTAACACACATACATGAAATGCAGTCTGAAAGGTGTTTTGTGTTAAGCATTGAGTCATCCTTTTGAAACTGAATTCTTTATGGTAAATGGTGGCATTAGTGCAATTATTGTCAATTTACAGTTATCAAGCTAAAAGCACTCTCAAGCGGATTTAGCCAGTTCAGAGGTCATGGCTTCTTAAGGCAGCAAAAAGCTGCTTGTTTCATCTTTATCCTTCCTTGTAGTCTTGCTCACTGGTTTCTAGAGAACATTTTAAGTGCCACATAACTTTGAATTCAATTATTTTAAGATTGTTTTTACAAGTTTCCAAAAGGATTCCATTCCAGTTTAGCATTAATGAGGACTCACAATAAGCAGTTACCTGTAAAACACTTCCATCTGGGGACTGCCTCTCTGTAGTGCATTTGACTGTAAAATGTTTGCCAACAGTTGCTATCCTGTGTCAGCCTACAGCTTTCATGGAAATACTTATTTCAAAGCAGAATTAAAATGCATAAGATTTTAAGAAATTGTTCCATAGCTTCCAGAACAACTCGTTGAAGCAAAAGCAATTATCTAGATGATGTTGATCAGAGTAACTATAAATAAGATATGCTTGTAAAATGGCTCATTACAAAATGGCCAACTTAGAAGTGGCTATAAGATTTCTGTTCCCTTAAAAAATTCAGCAACTTACTCTTCTTTTTGCACAAGTTGTCCTCACCTTCCTTGCAGTCGAGGAATTTTGAGAGTGTAAGAAAACTAGTCTGAAGTTTAAACCTGAAAAATAACCTTTTAAAATCTATATAGTGCTTTTCAATAGAGAGCTTATTTTTAAATTCTGCCTATGTGAGACTGAAAATTGCAAACATTTTGGAGGTTATTATTCCCAGAGATACTTGCAAAAAGTATATTTTCATAAATATCACCGTGATGTAAAGCATTACAATACACTGGTGACCAATTGTATTAAAATAAAAGTAGAGCTAAGTATTCAGCAACCAAACAGGTACAAATGTGACTTAATATATTGATAATGTCACTTAGAGGGAATTTTTCATTATACTTTATTTTCAGGTCTACTTTTAAAAGCTTCATTGCTGTGGGGTTTCTATCACTCTTCTCTTCTTTCCACTAGAAGATTACTGCACAAGTGAGACCACGCTGGAAGTTTTTTTCCCCAGCATTCTCTCTGAATTTCTTTTACTTGGATTTTTCTCATTACTACTAGATTCAGCTGATTTAAATACTTCATTGACCTCCTTTCTATCTTATACCCTCTGAGGACTGCTATTGAAAAGTTACACTACCATTATAACCCCTAAATTATTGCTCAGTGCAGCTCTGCGTTCACTAGTTCTTTTAATATTTCATTATAAGTGAAAACTTTGGTCACCTTTGTTACTCCGCTCTGAACTCAAACATTTCATTTATTTCCTTCTGAAATGTTAATCCCAGAACTTAGTATTATTTTTAATGCACATTTCCACCAAACTAGATTAAGAATTCATTAGTAAAACCACTTGAAATCACTTCAGTTGCAGAAGCACTGGGCTGAGCATTCTCAGCAATCACTGAAGCCAAAGCCAAATCCTTAAAGCCTGGAAGTCTGCTACATCAAGCCAATGTCCATGACATAAAAGAAGGCTGAGGCATGCCACAGAAGATTGACTTGAATACTTATGATTTGACGTGTAATTTTGGTCTTTTAGCATTTAAATCATTTCAGATGTATAAAATTCAGACTGACAAGTAATACAGAAACAGAAGGAAAGTTTGAAGATGCAGACTTTTGGAGAACAATGGTCTGTTGCGTTTTTTCATCCAGATAAACCATTACATAAAGTAGCATTTCTATTCCAACAGAAAAAAATAGGTGGAGACCTTCCTGTTATCACAAAAGCAAGCTGGGTTCTGACTTTGAAATTATTCTGACTTAAACGTGACAAATGCTTTATTTGAAAACTGTCAGCCATGTACAGCGTCTTGTAGCTGAAAATGAAAGGGGAGAAAGAAAGAACATCAGTCCTTTTCGTTATGCTATTCTTGCTAAAATAAAATGGCAGATAGTCATAAAACTGGAAGAAAACAAGTTGATGATGTTTGTACCCAGTCAAGCACAGCTCTCCTTTCATCTGGATAATGAATCATTCACACATTCACAGTCAAATTTTCACTTTCTCTGACATGTAGGTTTTAATCAACAGATTGGCATTGTCTACAGAAAATTGCCTGTAATCAGGGCCTGAGCAAAAGTACATCAGCAAGCAACAGCTCCAGAATTGTGTAGGTTTGTGGGGTTCTCTGACAGTTTTGGTGAGGAGTAACCTCTCAGCCTCCTTTTTCTCCTAGTTTGCATGCATATTTTATCGTCTTTATCTTGCTCTATAGGTCAGATAGCTACATTCAGTCTACAGGTGGGATTATCACTTGCCTAGCAAGTCCTGCTAGCTTGCCAGTATTCCATGGCCTTGGACAATTCTCTGGTGGGACAGAGGAGCTGCCCTAGAAGATGACATTCATTGTTTCTTTCTTGCACTGCATCTGCACTTACGAGCATGACCCAGTCGGCTCCCACTTGCAAACATCCTACAGCTGCCACATGGACTTGACCTCGAGACGACTTTGACACAATAATTGCCAGAAAAGAGCCAGACTTGACACAGTGATTTACTTAACTGTACACATATTTTACTGTGTGCTGTTTAAACTAGCACATTGCAGTGTTTACAACACTTTACTAATATATTTGAAAAAGTAATTGGATAGTTCTAACTATGTAAAATTGCTTATATGTGTGTGACAATGTGGTACACTGCTGCTAAGAAGGTTTTAATCAACTCAACATTGAGTTCATTTTGTTACTAATCTCAAATGTCTATGCTTCATTTTTATATTATAGGGAGGAAGTTTTCATAAATATTGAAGACAGACTAAGTAAAAGTAATTATTTAGGGCTTAGCAGGGAGTGTAAGCAATAGAATGAAAAGCCATATGAGCTGAAGTAGAAATAAATTTTTTATAAAGTAATTCTTTGAGTATAAGTTAGATTTACAGGAAAACTGTGGATCATCAACATCATATGAAAGCAATACAGTAAACTTGTTTACTTGGAGTATATATGTGCTTCAAGAGTCACCTTGTACAAAAAAGATGAGCTTTAATTACAATAAAACATCTGTTCCTCTTACGAAATGGAAGTCAGCTTCTTAAAAATTGTGGGGTTTTTCCTCCTGCATTTTTTCCTTAGGCTTACAGCTTTACATATATGTGGTTTCTGAAAATGTTTTCAGAAATTTTATTGGCACAATCCATCCACTCTGTGGGGTTTAGCTGAGGGATCAGTTTGTGACAGGGCTTTGGTGGCTGGTACCCTGGGCTTTGGGGAGCCTGGCAGCCCTGGGATTGCAGGGCTGGGACTCTGGACTTTGGGGATCCTGGGCTTTGGGGAGCCCAGCAGCCCTGGGATTGCAGGGCTGGGACTCTGGACTTTGGGGATCCTGGGCTTTGGGGAGCCCAGCAGCCCTGGGATTTCAGGGCTGGGATCCTGGACTCTGGGGACTCTGACAGCTCTAGGATTGCAGGGCTGAGCCCATGGTCTTTAGAGAGTCTGCCCACCCTGGGATTGCAGGGCTGGGATCCTGGGCTTTGGGGACTCTGACAGCTCTGGGATTGCAGAGCTGAGCCCATGGTCTTTAGAGAGTCTACCCACCCTGGGATTGCAGGGCTGGGATCCTGGCTGTGCTGCTTTACGTTGGTTTGTTCATGATTCTCCTCAGCTTCTTGATGAGTGCATGTGGTTTTGCTGTGCTGGTGTGGCTGTCCTCTGGCTCCACAGGAGTAGGTGTTGCTGTACGTCACACTTCTGAAGCAGCTGCAGGTTGCTGAGCCAGCTCTGGGTCGGCCACGGCTACTCTGCTGTCCTTGCTGTCCCCTCAGGCCCTGTCCCCATGGCCGTGCCTGGCCATCCCGGCTCTGGCTGTCCCTCAGTGGGGTCTGATCCTAATCCCAGCTGCCAGGACACAGCTCAGCCTCAGCCTTCTCCATGGAGGTGCCTGTGGGTTGCACCCTGAGCTGCCCCGAGGGCCCTGCTGCCTTGCCCAGGTGTGTTGGGCCAGATGCTGCCCTGCCATCACATCATGGCACCCCCCCCACTTCTCCCTCAGCTTTCACTGAGCCCTGGCAGGAGTTCACCACTGCTGCATCTTCCTAGGCCTTCTTAAAATACAGTCTTGAGGTCTTGTCCAAGTTAAAAGCAAAATGAAAATGCAGAAAAGGAAGTGAGAAACAAAAATAAGGTATTTTTTCCACTTTGTGCACAGAAAAACTTTACACTGCTCTGATCAGTAACAGCAAAGGCATTTACAGCAGAGGTTCCTTTTAATGCAAGAAGAAAGTTTAATTTAGCATGACCTTATTCCTTGGGCTTGTTTTGTTTATTCCTCAGGGTGCTTTCCTGCAGCCAGCAGGGATGCAGCGCTTCGTTCATGTCCTGAGCATCCTGAGGCGGACGCAGATCTCCTGCAGGGTGAGTCACGGCTCGCGCAGCCCCTTCTCTTCTGGGGAGCTTTTCCTCTCTTCTGGGGGCACTGCTGCCACTCTGACAGTTCTGCTGCCTTTGCCTTTTGCTTTGTTCTTGTCTTGAGGATTTTTTTTCATCTGGCATGATGGTAATTAAAGACAAGTGAGTCAAGCCTTACCTTGGATGAGGGAAGATGAGAGCAGAGGAAAAAGAGGCTCAGACGTAACTCTTTTCTTTGTTCTCGTCTATCAAAGAAGAACTTGCCATATGTTTTCTACTCCTTTGCTGCTTGTTACATCGTAAATTTGACCCCTATTAATTACATGTTACATTATAAAAGTTTTTCAGTTTTTAAAGTGATTCATATTTTCTTCTATGTTTTCTTTGCAATGTTACTTTTTGATTTTGTAATTGCAGGCTTGGATTTTTTAATGTTTTTGCATTAAATCTGGCATGAATTTTTTTACCTGAAAGGTATATAGGAGAAATATAATGCATGACAAGTATATTAACTATATTTGATCCCAGTAATGGAAGTTGAGGTTTCTCCATTAAATTTAATGGAAATGTAATGATTTATGCCAGCTGTGAAGATCTGTTTGGTTATATTTTCTATAGGAAATCCATTTGTTTGGTGGAATGACACGGTTCTTTTTTCTGAATAATTTTAAAATATTTATTTATTTATTTAGTTATTAATTCTCCATCTGTAAAAGTTTGTATTTGGAGGATTATAGGTAGTGAGGCTGCTTCATGACTATGGAGAGACTGCTGTTTCTAGAGGCTTATAGCTTTTAAGGGTCTACAGAGTTTAGGTCTACAATTACTGGAATGCTGGTCCAGTTTATTGAGAGGTGATGGACAGTGTCAGGTTCAGGGTCCATCATTTTCTGTGTGTTCAGGGAGTGGTGGGGATGGAAAAGAGTCACAGGGTTTGGTTTGGTCCCTTTGAGAGCAGGGCTCAGCAAACACGAGCTTGCTTTTCCATGCATCTTGTTCCAGAACAGCTCTTGTTTGTTGTTGATGGCGACTTGACCTTTGACCAGGAATTCTAAACTGGAGCTGCCATCCAACCCTGTAAAGAGCAACCTGAGCTGAACAAAGCAGCCCTGGGCTGTGTGGGATGTCACACTTGGCAATGGCCTCCTCCTCACAGCTTAAAGCCATCCTTAGTTAAAGCTTCCAGGTGAAAGCGTTTGCCTTCTTTATTACTTTTCTTTCGTAGTTAAACCCATTACTGCTAAAATTTCACAGTATAGAACTTCTGCCCAGGGTTCTGCCCTATACAAAGGAGCAGTATGTGTTTGGCTGTCCGTGCTGTTTTAACACTTGATCTTTCATTTCTGCCTTTATAGCATGGTGTGACCTCTCTTCTGTGCTATATTGTCTGTCCTTGTGGACTCCTTTCCTTTCACCTTGGCGATATTTCACTTTAATTTCTCCTCAGACCACATCTAGTCTACTGCTTATTTCCAGTGGAATTCAGGTTTCTTATCTGCAGGCCAAGCACAATTCAAACTATAAATTTAATTTCTTTTAGTATTTTCTGCTAAGCTACAACATTTTGAGAATTACTTTTTGCTCTGACTTCCCACAGTTTTAATTTTTAGCCTTTTGAAGAAATGATCTCGATGTTCAGACAAGCAAATTGCTAAGCATTCTCAGGCTTCAATTTAATCTATTGTAACTAACCTCATTATTTGATAAAACTGAGTGAGAAAAGCAGATTCCCTCAAGTCTGGAGTATACAAACCCCATCTTTATTTATGTATGGAACAAAATTACTGGCTGTTCAGAAAATTTAAAGCATTTTAAAATGGGTTCTATAGTTTTTAACAATGATTCTGCTACTGCTTCCTATTTCTTCTCAAGTAGTGTTTTTTGTTTTTTCCTTAAGCGCAGAATATTAATTTTATTATCAGATATGCATTCTATGTCAGAGAGATGAATAGTACTTTCCTTAGGTTTCTTTTGCTTAACTATTTTTGTACCTTAATATCAAAAATCACAAATCAATTAATCTCATATTTTGATTGCAATTCAAAATTTAAGAAAGCCTATGGAAAAGGGGTCATCTTTTGAAGCTGACTAATCTTAAAAGTTAATAAAATTGCATAGAAGGCATTATGAAATAATTTGATTGTTGGAGAAATTGTGACATTTTAAGAAATCTAGTAAAACTCAGGCTTTATTAATGTTTAACTACCAATGGAGGACTCAACACCAGGGTGAATGTGCTTTTTAATACATATGAAGGGACCTAGTAGTAAGAAAGGGTCACTGATGTACATTTACACAGGTGTGGGTGTTCTTTTCACAACACATTAAGGAGTTTCAATGGAATATATGTCATTATATCTTAAACAGGTATTCTGTCAAATGCTTTAAAAAAATAAATAGTCCACAGAAGTCTGGAATTAGAAATATGCAGTTACAAGGACAGGTTTTTATATGTGTATTAGTGCATACACGTACATGCAAAAGTCAATTCCATAGGGAAATTGGAAAGGAAAAATTTATTTTGGCAGTTGGAAAATACTGTTCTACTGAGCTTAACTTTCAATGAAGAAAAAACATTTCAGGTTTATGAGTGGAGTAAAAAACCTATGCTGCTAAATGTGAACATTTCTTTGGTTTTATCTTTACCCGCCACCTTAGGCTTCCTCTGATGGTCCCACTTTCCACTTGAATGAGTCAATTATCAGAGGTCTTTCCACATTCTTTTTGTCTGCAGAGGCAAGTCATCTATTAGGGAACAAATATGTTGCTTTGGGATTAAATAATTACTTGTATAATATCCAGAATACTCCATAGAAATTATTATACTTAGATATTTTTGATTATAATTCAATAAATAAACAGTCTTAGGAGAGAAACTTACCAGTGTTCTTGTATTGGTAATTTCTTTTTTAGTGAAAATACACAATCAGAAGAATTTGCTAAATTTCATAATATTTTTTGCTTTTCACTCAGTGAATTCTTAATTTCCTCTTCTGTTTCAAGGAACAACCAAGTGTGGGAAGGTTACAAAAGACTTTTTCTGAAAAGCATTTCAGATTCCTAAATAATGGCTTAGATCAAGGTTGTTCAACTGCTCTCCTCAGAGGTTGCCTGGTGCACCTGTCTGAACTGATTTTCAGGAAAGAGCTTAATTTTAACTTTTTGATCTGCCCAGTTCCTTCCCTTTTCCACAAAAAGCCTTAGGAAGGCTTAGAGTCATTCTGTACAAACCAGTACAAACCAAATGAGTCACTTAGAACCAGGTTTTTTTCTATGGGTGTTAAGAACTTTGAATGTCTAAAGTTAAACCTGGGACCTTTTTAAAAAGGCATTTCCTTCCCTCTAAGTAGGTGTCTTAATGAAAATAGCTTGATACTTTTAAAGAAAGGACTCAGGATCCTAAATACCTATGAAGTATTGATTAGATTTATTTTAGCTGTGTGTTCAGTCATAGTACATTTTTTCCCCCCACTAATGACTGAGACTTGCAGGAAATGTGGTTCTTAGTTCACAGTGCCAGTTTGATCACCTTTCATTGCATTTGTGAGATATTGTACATTAAATCATTTTTAAATATTGATTTGCTCAGAACTGATTGCAGGTTCCCCTGCTAATCATTGCATTATTCTTTATTTTTTGTTCTGTTCAAGATTTGAGTATCCCATTATAAGGCAGCTTGCTTCACAAGAAGTGATGTTAGGCAATGATGAACTATTCAAAATTATTCCAGAATCAACTGAATTGGTCACAGGGTAACTCCATGCATCTTTCCACCAGCAGGTGCTAGTCCTGAGACAGTAGACTCAAGGAGGAGCAAAATGTAGATGCTGGAAAGCAGAGCTGGTGAGGTTGTTGGGCCATTTCATGTAAATACCATTATTAATGACAGATGAACATTAATTTTACAGATGAAAGAATCTTTGGGATGAGAACTATGAAGTTGCTTCTTTGGAATTCTCACATATTCTAAATATATTCCAGTGGCTACATAGGAAAAGAGTTAATTGCAATTGTCAGGGTGGGTCTAAATATTTGTAGATAGACATTTACTAATTAGTACCTAGTTACGAGCTTAACTGCAATATGTATTTGTGCATATGCTGTTAGCACACAGAAAATGTGATATTAAATATATTCACCCAAGAGGTTTAAATGAATTCATCTTACCTCACATTTTATAATGCATGAGTATATACAAAGCTTGTTACTTGGGCTTAGGTTGTTAAGCTGCAGTAAAGTAGCCATATTTCTTATCCTTAGAGTGTCAATATCTAGATTTAATACAGTTTAATGAATGCAGTTTAAAATGATACCTCTTGTTAATTTGGATTAACTTTCAAGGTGTCCCTATGACAAATGTGGAGAATATGATAATATTTGTTTTACTGTCCTCTAAACTAGTACAAACCATTATGCCTTCACCTTACTCTTCACTAAAAGCATCATTTGCAAGCATTATTTTCATGGCCACACAGTCTCTCCTGAATCATATAAAGCACTGTTAACTGCTGTGCTTTATACAGGCAAGCATATTTTTGGGAGATCGATGAGTATCATCTCTCCTGAATACCCATATACATTTTTATGCAGGCTTTATTTTCCATTTGGCACAGCATTTTTATTAGGTTAGTAATAGCTATATTTACAAAATCATTAATGTAAGACATAAATGTGTAGGGCAAAGAGATTATGGCAAAATAATAAAATGCTTAAGTCAATTTTACCTTTTGTTCTGAAGTTTCTATCTTAAATTGTTTCGAGGAGGCAATAGTTTGAAATTGCAGGAGTTGATAGTAAAAGGTGGAAACTGCTTTTCTGCTTTAATAGGGATATACAACCAATAGCAAAATCATCAATACATTTGAAAATGAGTTCTCCAAACCCTATGTAATATCTATGTTAGTGCAGAGATTTTGGGGTATATTTTACATGCACTGATTTCATTTAAGAAGCTGTGGGAATGCTCAGGTGCTCATTTATTTACCTAATGGCTGGAACCTACTGAGGCTTTAATCAGCTCATACAGAAACCTTGTACCAGAGGTACTAGTCCTCATTAATGCAGCCAGTTTCTCCTAAAGAAAGAGATTTAAGAACAACTTCACAAAACTGTAGCAAAAATACTCCTCCTTCTCCCAATATTTGCTGTTATTCTATTGCCATTAATGTGTTTTTCCACCTAGATCTGTCACTGTGAAACTCCTCTTGAAAGACAAATGCTTTGAACATTCTAGGTAGTTTCTTGCTCTAAAGGAAATATTTACAATGGAGTGCAAACCTTTTTATTTTCCTTTTTCTTTTTTTCTTTTTTTTTTTTTATAAAGAGGACTATTATGAAAAAAGTTTATTGTTGGAGTTGATCAAAGAGACAAGACTTTTTCAGCTCTTAAGCTGGCTCAAGCTTGTCAGTGTTGCAAGACAGTTGTTTTTTATTTTTGCTGGTCTTAATGAACTCACTGGGCTTGTTCGGAAAAGCAAATAAACACAGAAAATGTGTGCTGAGGTCCTGACACTTGGACTTCAGAGGATTATCCATAGTTAAACTTCTAAACTGTGTAGCTGGCCAAGGTGCAGTTCAGCATGAAGTCAGTTTCGTATGACTTAATGAGGGATGTACTGAAGGCAGGGATGGGCAGTGTGAGTACCAGGCCAGAACAGCAACTATCTCAGAAAAAAAACAAGGACAGGGAGGAAACTGAAGTAGGGGACCTGATTGCAAAATATATCAATGATTTATAAATCTACTTTTGGCACACGAAGTATAGAAGCAAAGGAAAATAAGAGATATGCCGATTATTTGATCTCTCTTATCCAAAGTTCACAATTGCATTGTGTAGACAGAGAGGTTTTTTCAACAACAGTATCCCCAGCTACTTCTCTGACCATTTTCAAAAAGGCAATGCTACAATTTAAAAAGTTTTCATAATTTCCTTATTACTCTCCTGCTATGCAAAAGGAAAAGCTGATCACATTTAATTCACAAAAATAGATAAACCAGTCCTAAATGAAGATGGAGGTGTGAAATTTCCAGCTATGCTGGAAAGAAAATTAAATCATCAATAAAATATTTCCTTATAGCCATGTTTTCCATAATGTCTGTGAAGCATTAGATTTAAAATAGGTCTATTTTACATAATCTCAGTAACATTCTTCTCTGCTAAGGAAGAAAAGAACTCCTAAGTGGCACCATTCTTAGATTTTTATTTATTGATGCCCAGAACTTCAAGCCTCATTAATTTGTCGAAAAGACTAAAGAGAACCTCTAAAACTATAGCAGTGTTTTTATGCCACTGAGGAAAATCAGTATTTCTCTGATAAACCTGTCTTTCAGGTCAATGATCCATGAACAAGGAAGGGTTTCCAAATAAGACAATGGATGTTTCGAAGGAGATTTTTGTCTGTTGTGTCAACAGGCACATCTGAAATAATGTGGCAGTTTTTAACATGACACATCATATTGAGCTGCATAATTTCTGTGGCAAACCTGAAGTCAGTCTGATCTTTTACAAGGGTAGCTTAAGCAATATCTTATTTTATCCTCTGACCAACAGCTTCAGCTGCCCAGCTTCAAATGTAAAAGCAAAGCTCATAGTTAAATTAGAGAGACTTTTTGATTGATCTAATATTTTAAAGAAAGTGAGGACATAATAATGCAAACCCAAACCTCTATACAAAATTACTTTGTAACTTTTATCTTCAGTGTGAATAATTGTGCATCTCTAATTTTTATTTGAAAAAAAGTTGTAAAATCTGAATTGGACACCTGTCCAATATGCTGACGTGCTATAAAATACCTCCTGTGAAGGTAGAAACTTTGTAGGTTGCTTTATAACCTCACATCTGTGAGATGACCACGGCTGATCTAGCAGCTGGGGCTGTTCTGATTTACTGTGTGGCATCATAACTTAATCTCACAGTGATACTTTTGGCACTGGACAATTTGGCATTCCTGATAAAATTTCTGTCTATTCAAGAGTTCCAAAACTGTTGAAACAGAAGAATAAGTCACTACCTCCAAGATCTGTGGGGCAAGTTTCATGTTTTGATGGGTGCATTTACTAGCCTTGGGAATGAACTACCAAGCTACTAAAAAAAGAAAAAAAAAAGAATTGCAACCAACACCTCCACCCCTCTCTGAATGAAAGCTAAGAGCCAGCTATACTACTCCAATTCTCAGATTCTCCAATGCATTTTTCGTAGCAGCAGCAGCTCTTTTGGGAAATGTAACCATGGAAATTAGAAATTACTATCCTAATAGCAATTTGAGAGTCATTTATTGAAAAGGGTGCTCTCTTTGAGGAAAAGATAGGAGGGGCAGAGGGAATAAGTTGTATGAATTCACATTAATGACCAGGGCTTGAAATACTGAAGAGCTGAACTACTATTTAATGACTGAAAATGGATGCAAATTGTATCTGTGATAATGAACCAAAGAGAAAGTGAAATGTATTAGGGTAAAAATAGTGTGAATACCCCAGTTTTGAAAACCTTTTCTGCCTTCACAATCCTTGCTATTCATAAAAGCACTTGATGATTCTAATTGTTTTAACATCCATCAAGGTTTCCTATATCAATGGGAATGTTCTCTCTTCCTAGACATGATTTAATGATTTAATCATGGTGGTTTCTTACTGTGAACCCTGCTAATAGGGATCCTACACAGATTACGTAAATTGTATTCACTCAAGGACTGTAAATAGTGAAGCACTTAATTCTATTACTTTTTTTTTCCTCCTCAATATAATTGAAATGGAACAATTTAAATAGAGCAATTAGAAAGCTCTCTGGCAGCCCAAGAATAGTTAAGATTATCTTATTTTATTATGATTGCTTTTAGGTCATTAATGTAGACAGCTAGTTTGGAGCTATATCTTAGGTTATGTTGCTTATCAGTCCAAGTAAAATACATGTATTTTATACATGCATACAGGCATGAAGTGCATTTCTTACCAATTCCACTCTGTGCCTTTTCCTGTGGCTGATGTTTTCCAAGAAATGGGTTACTTGAGGCAGGTTTTCTGTGTGGCTGCTTGGAATAAGCAGATATCACCCTACCACCTTGCTTGCCTTTTCTCCTGAAGCTGTTTATGATAATGCCAGCTGAGTATTCAGAACATGTGCATGGTGTTGTTGCCTGTCACACAGACTGTTTGGCATGAAGGCTTTCTCTGATCTTCTACTCCTGTTAATAGGCTATTTAAGATGCCATGGAGTCACATTTATTAAAGCCTCCAAGGCTAAGCTTACACGAAGAGAGCTTGCTGTATTTTCTCAGAATTTACTGTAAGAGAAGCATGTGAGAATCGTGGCTGTGTTTGCACGGTCAGTTAATTTCTCTCAGGCTTTCAGGCAAACTACTTAATGCAGGCAGCTTTCAAAGGTCTGATTGCAAGCTATGGCTTATAAATATAGAAGGTTTTCCTCAGTAACATGCCTATTTAAGTATCCACCGTTGCAATAATACAAGTTGAGATACAGTCACAGTATATTTTATTCAGGTTTCCGTCAGCTGGCTCCTTCTCTTGACCCTCCCTTATAGCCATATGTTAGATTTTAAGGTTGTGTATCCAAGATACCTTGTTAAAGTAGTCTGGATTATGACTGTATTCTGAAGTTCACAAAGTTCATTCAGCCTAATTTTCAAAATAAATTAAAATTTTTATCAGATGTTTGTTTCTTCGAGGCAGTTTGATCCTGAGTTTTTGATCCTGCCATTGAGGCTGACAAGAACTGGTGTGACCAACAGAGATCATCTTCCAATTTCAGTTCCATTAACATTTTAAGCTAATTTTTGAGTTATGTCTCCATAGTAAATCTCTACAAACAAGAGAAGAGATGGTGACAGCTTGTTCTAGGGCAAAGATTTCTAATGGCTCAGCTACTGCTTCCCTCACTCACACTTGCCCCCCTGCCTGCCCTGTCCAGAAGGGCAGTGCTGAAATGAACAGGGCTGTTTATCTCACCGCTGGGGCTTTTCCCTTTCCATTCCTGGTACTGTGGGTCACAGAGGAGCCTCAGAGCAGGATGTGAGCCGAGTGCCTTCAGAGAAGCTGGGAGCTGTGCCCCGCAAAATGCACAGTGCAGGCATGTCCTGCTGGCTAGGATGGGGTACAAGCTGCTTGGGACCTTACTGGTATGACTACGGTAGATAGTTTGGATATCTTGAGGCTGGACACCACCAGGTCATCACACCATCTTTGGGTCATTAAATTAAAATATAAAATACTGGAGGTGTTCTGACTGCAAAATACTTTCAGAATATTTTTACAGAATTTCTATAGAATTCTTGCAGTTAGAATTGTCTAAATTCTCTATGCTTTTTCAACAGGTAAATATATTTTTGCAAATTATTCTCCCTAAAATCCTTAGGGTATGAACAAAGCAGCTGAGGATTCAAATTTTAATTTCCCCGGGTTTCCCATTTTGGGGGTTTTTTGGTGGGGTGGGGAGGGGAGAAGAGAAACAACCTTCTACAAGTATCTAGGGATATTTTTAAAAAGCATTTCCTGTAAGCCTTGGTAAACAGATCTTTGTTTTTAGAAAAAAAAAAGATTAATAATGCTTCTTTTATTCCTTGATTCAATCTGTCCATTAATATAAATTGCATTCACTTCTGAAAGTTACACCAGCAAACAGTTTTCTGTACAAACTAGTATCTGAGATTTAGAGTTAACACATCCATTTTCCTTGAAGGTGTATAAGTAGTTTGAGTATTATAATGAAGGTGATTGCTATATTCAAGAACTGAGAGAGGTTTCAGTAACCTCTTTGAAAGCCAGTGTATGTCAAGAAATGGTAGTATATTCTAATGTCATATATTGATCCCATTTATTCTGATTTGTGCACTTAAGTTTGCAATTTTACAAATGTATATTTCACAAATGCAATTGATATTTTTTATTATTCCTACATAAAAGTATCCATCCTCTTTTGGCAATTTTAAAAGGATTAACTTGCATCTATAAGGCAGATAAATTATAGATTTAACTTGTTGCTCAGTCATTGCAATCTAAAATTAGAAAGGCCAGGACAAAGGATGATCTATATTACACCAAGTATTTGGTACCTCTGTCCATCACCTCAACAACTGTTCTCTGAGGCTTATACCAGAAAGCAGACCATTCAAATCAGGAACCTGACAGACACAAAGGACAGTTTGTACCTCAAAGTAAAGGTAGCAAAAGAAAAAGACAAAGGACCTGTATTTATCATAGCTTAAATGCGAACTAAACACTTCTTGAACTGAAAATAATATTGCCATATAAACACCATAACTAAAATGAGAGCTATATAGGATATCTGGAGTCATCAAGAAAAAAAAAAAAAGTATTCGAACTGTTCATCGAGTCTTACTCAACAACGAGTTGTGTGAATTATCTAAGTATTTCTGAGCACCCAGTCCCTCAGGGAGAGGTTGGTACAAAGACTCATAACTGACCTGGCAATAACTTTTGGCCATATGCTGTAACAGGTTGTGTTTTCTGTCTTCATTTTTTTTGTTCCATTCATTCTGTCAGATTCCCTGACTGCACCTTTTTCTCTCATGCCCAGCATGCTGGATGGGGAAAGTTATTGTTTTAACTTTTGGTGATGACCAGGTTCTCAAGCAGACTAAGTGAACTGTTGGATCATTAAGGGGTTTTTTTGTTCCAATTTGTAACATCTACCTTTAGTTCTCTGATCCTGGTTGGTTTTATCAATGGGAATATTTCTGAAAGGATTGCTGAATATTTTAAAATAGATATCTCCCCAATTCACAGTTCTTGCAATTTATCAGAAAGGTTTAAGACCATCTGGCTTAGGCTCAGCCCATCCCATACATGTGATGTCCTTTGCTCTGGGCAGTTTCTTTGGGATGTGGGCATGCTGAGGCACCCTGCACTAAATAAAGAAATAAAAGGCCATTCCCTTCCAGGCTTAAACAACTCATAACTGTTCTTTCACAATGCAGTCCCAATCCCCACAGAGTGTTCCCCACTTCCATCCCCAGTCTTTTGAGCATAGAAAATATGCAAGCTCATCCTTAACAGAGTTCCTATATACAAACCATTCACAGAAGAATGTGTTTTTGCATTCTTTTTGCTGTAGTACAGTCAGGCTATATGCATGCCAAAGTGTCTTATGTAAGAATTTAAATAGGTAACAGCAGGACAATCTATATTAGGTCCTTTCACATCCATCACCGTAGCAATAATGGAAGGTAAATACTGCTGATGACTGAAATATGACTAAAAGATGAGGGAATTTTCTTTTGAGTTGTTTTTCATTGCAAAGCTGAAGGAAAGAAGGTTTTTTCCACATCAGAAAGTGAAAAATGTGATTTGGAAAGAGGTTAGGTTTAAAAATAGACACGAGACCTTAAGGAAAGGGGAGTGCTCCTTCTGTAACCTAGAAACTGAAATCCCTCAATAAGTATCCAATACAGCAAGACCTGAAAAGAAAGAAAAAATCTAGTGAAATAGGGAGAAAAAAAGGAGAGAAAGAATGTAAATAAAGTGGTAATTACAGGTCTATGGCTCTTACTCGTGTGGTCCTTCATCCATCACAACTATCTCTACGAAAAATGTGGGAAACAGGATTTATAAAAGCTTAACATATGACTAAATTGCTTGTGTTCCTGGATTTTGCGGCGAGAATTGTGACTGAGTGGTTCTGGGGCTTTCTACACGTTAGAAAATAGGTCACCTTGCTAGTGTTCTTTATTTAGAAATGTTGCGGAGGGCACACGGCTTCAGTCGGCAATGTAAAACTCAGCGCTGCCAGTAATGCCAAAGGGAGCTTGGTATGTACAATTTGTCAGTAGAATTTGGCTGGAGTATCTGGCACTCCCAAGGATGTACAGCAGTGTAACAAAGTGAAGAAACCTTCCTCTCCCTTGCGCAGCACATGTAGTGGCCAACTCAAACTTGCAATCTGTGCACTTGCTGCTGAGTGAATGAAGGCTGTTGACAGATGATGCTAAGAAAGTAGAAGTGTTTAGTGCACTGAACACTTTTTTTTTTTTCATCGACCTTTACAAAAAAAGTAAACTGAGCAGAGGAAAGTAGAGGAGGAAAAAACCAAGAGAAAACCAAAAAGCCTTTCAATCTTGATGAAGGAAAGAACAGAAAACAGAGTTCTTAACTGCTCTTAAATCTGGTGAGCCTGATGAATTTTGTCTGTAGATACTTCAGGTCTGCAGTTGTCATTTTTGAGGACATGTGGAGGATTGGCAATGGATCAGGAAAATGAAAAATACATCTGCGATGCTTGCCTCTAACTAGGAGAAAGAGCAGGAGTGGTTGTATGCTGCTCAGTTTCATTTCAGACTGCACACTTCAGGAAAAGGCTACGTTCTTGGATCAAAAACAAACCTGAAGGGAGAGACCTACCTTGTAGAGGCATAAAGGATTTAGGAGAGATTTGTTTCAAGCCTCTTCTTTTAAGTTTTCTCTGTCTCAAGGGTTACGTTGTTCCAGGCAATAATAATAACAACAAAACCCCCTTAGAGTAGAAATTGGAAATAATTTTCCAGATGACAGGCTCTCTTTAATGAAAAGCAATACAGCCTGACCTGAAGACTCTAATTTTGGCTTGGGGCCACTTCACATCAACGATAAAGGTCTTTACAGGCAGGAAGAATAAGTGTCTTTCTGGAACAATATAAATATATTCAATCCTGTGCTGAGGCGGGGAAAGAGCCAACAAGAATTCTTGTTACTCTTTCAGTGACTCTCTTTCCAGTGGTGCTGTGCTAAAGTAGGCCTTGTGTTCCTTCAGAAGCATACGGACTCTGTATGAATTTCAGACATCACACATGTACAGCAAGTTGAAAAACAACTCACAGACAATGGATTAATTGTTCATATCTGCTAGCAAATAATGCTATGTTAAATAGACTTGAAATTATTGAGAAATGCATGGGTTGTCATTAGAACAGTGTCACAAAATCTGCATTCCTCTGCTGATTATGCGATTTCATGATGAATAAATGTTCTCAGTAACTCTGCTGTGTTGCTGAAACAAGAACTTATTACATATCTTCATTTACAGGTAAGCAGTATTCCAGCTGACTTGGATTCAGCAACCAAATTACAGGAAGGAGGCAACAGCTGAAACTGTATGAACAGTCTTTAATAGGAAGTGAAGAAATTACTTAGATCAAAAATTAGTCTTGCAATATCTGGTCTCACTGTTGCCAACAAAGTTTTTTGCAAAGCCTTATAATGGGAATTATTTTTTCTGTATTAGTCCCACACATGGAATTATTTTGAAAGTAAAATGAAATACAGGCTTTCATTTTTACTTTACATTTCCTGTGAGTTCCTTTATAATTCCTTTAAGTTTCCAGTAGTCATGTTGTCAATCTGTCAGCATTCAGCAAAATAGCTCCAGAGCCAGACAATAATTCATATGGTTCATTCCATATCTAGGGTGGTCTATAAATGTATCACTATTTCTAAAAATTCTCTCAAAGCTCTGATTTTTGTGTACTTGATGACTGAGACTTTATTCATAGCAGATAGTATTTGTGGTATGTTTTGTTTCCATTCAGAAAATATATCTCTATTCTGCTTATTGAAATTGGTGCTCTGTTTTGAAGAATATTGTTATGTTGGCTTGGCTTTCACAATGAGAAATTTCTGAAGATTTAATTGTGACTAAAAGGCTTTCATTTGTTCTTTACAAAATATATTCCTCAGTGTCTTTTTTCCATAATAAGTTTTTTAAGTTCTGTAATGGTTAAGAGTTGGGAAACTACTTGGACTTATAGCTTAACGCGCTGAGCAAAGGAAGAATATGTTGCAGTTGAGTTTTAGACATTCAGCTTTTATTCCCTTATATTTTCATTCCTCCTGCCATGAAAATATACTGCCTCAAAGTTTCTGCATTAAAGCCATAACTGTAACAAGAAATCATGTTCTCTACTTCCATAATTTTTCCTAAAAAACCTCAATATATACTTCATGTTTTGAACAATTTCTAAATTGTTCATCTTCCTTTCTCTATGTTTAGCTGTTTATTGACAGTTCAAACTTACAAAACCAGGTCATATTGTTGTATAACTTTACCTGTCCTAGTAAGGTGGGCTCTAGGAGTTTGCTGTAGCAATCTACAAAGAGTTCTGCTCTCTGGTTTTTGCTATACTTCTTTGTTTAGCTTTGTTTCCAGCAAGTAGTATCTAGTGAGATTAAAAACAAAGAAACTAAAATTGTGTTGTTCACGTGAGATGACTGCACAATTCTATGCCACAGATATGGAGCAATTCCTCAGGTACAGATTTTCCTGGCAGAGAATAAGAAAAATTTTGAACTATGTCAAACTTCACAGTTTGAAAAATTCATTAAAAAAGGGAATTAAAATTAGCCAAAAACCCCCAACCTCCCTCTGCCCAGCCCTGCCCCATAAACCCCCAAAACCCAATCAAACCCATTATGATTTTTTGTCAGAGTTGTAGTTGCTCTAACTTGCATGTTGGTTATCCTGCATTTCCACAAAACACAACTGCAGAGCACAAAAGTAAATATCAATATTAAAAGAAGCACTGCTTGCCAGCAATTTTTCCTGAAGTTCAGCTCACTGTCATTCGTTTTTCTTGTGGGGTAAGTGTAGAAGCTTTGTCAAACACACCCCAACTCTGTAGGTCAGTGGAAATATATAAATAAATGCAAGCAAATAGAAGATCCTGATTTTTATGTCAAGGTAGCAGAAGTCTGGATTCAGGTTCTGTTTAAATGACGTTTATCCAATAATGAAGACCAGGCAGAATGATGAATGTGCTTCAGTGTGTCTGTGCTGAAATAGGTTTATAAACAAGCACCTGCCATAAATCACAAAACCAGCTTTGTCAAAAGTAACTAGGGACCAGATGCATCTTTATAATTACCTGTGACACCCATTGTCCTGCTTTCATATCCTCTGTTCCTCACTTAGATAATCTGTTTTATTTTGCTCATGGTTTCAATGATTTGCAT
>VZTN01032940.1:151002-166921 GCA_013400515.1 Erpornis zantholeuca | reverse complement strand
CACTTGTAAGATGATCCACCTTTGAAGTTGTGGTAAAAACTCTGAAACACTATATTTTTGAGTAGGGTGGTGTTGAAATCTGTATCCTGATCAAGATTTTGTTCTCAAAACAGTGCAACCCCATTGACTGTAGCAGAAAGGCAAGGGTGATGAGAAGGAAACTGGAATAAAACTTTATACATAGAAATTTAATTATCTGTGCATAGAAATACTAGGTAAAAAAAAAAAAATGCAGCGAGGGCCAAATTTTGCTACTGTATCATCAATAGTTTTAGATGGATACTTTACTCAAGGAGAGTGTTGTCATAAGAGAAAATTAATAGCATTGTATTTGCAATAGTAAATCTATATGTTTGAAAAATACTGAGGGAGTGTAGAGTTCTAAGTTTTACAAACTTAAAACACTTGTAGTGTTTCATAATACTGAGTTAGTTACTCAGTTCACTGTAGTCAGCTCAATGCAATGATATTTTGGCAAAGCTATCCACATTCTGCTCCTGATTACTGGGGTGCATTCCACCAAAAAAGTGAGCAGTGCCTCTAAAGAACAGAACATGACCTGTATTTTTCTGTGTTTCCTATGAATAAAAAAATTAACTGAGGCTTCAGCATGGAATATCTTAAAGCAAAGGGTGAATTTAATAAAATTGCAGAGAGCTAGGATTGTGTTTTGCTTAAGCAGTACACTGCCACTGGAGGAGAAAGGAATAAAAGGTTATAATTTAGCACAGCAGAAGAAGGAGCAAGCTGCTGAAAGCTTTGATAATTTGGGGATATAGAGATGTCACTTCCTCCCTTTGCCAGGCTGTGAAATTCTTTGTAATTCCCATTGGTAAAGCTGCCAACACAAACAAAGGCAAAACTGGAAACTTTTGTCCAAGTCCTCCTTTGATGAGTAAAAAGACATAGAAATTCAAGGGAACAAATTTTTCAGCACCATCTTACCCAAATCAAGAAAGTGTAGAGAAAATCTATCAATTAATTATGGAGAAAGATTGTTAGAAATACGTTTTTAAAAGAAATATGAAATTTTAAGAAATATGCTAATTTTAAGAAATTATTATACTATCAGATGTATGTCTAAAAAATGTGGAGTACTGACTTGTCTAACAGTTACAGTGTCATCCGTAACTTTGGGAGAAAGATGGCTATCTCCCAGAGGATTTTTTTTTAAACTAGCTGTTAGTCTCTTTACATAAAAAGACAGAGACCTCAATAGTTAGTATGGCTCAGCAGAACTTTCAGACTATGGATTCTTTATTAAAACATTTGTAACATTTTGCATAAAATCTGTAAAAACGTCGTACCAAAAAAATGTTAAACTTATTTTTCTTAATTTTGAAATATCTTTTGTTCAAAATGCTAAAGGACATTGGTAGGACTGTTTCATAAGGGCTCGTTAAAAGTTGTTTCCAGTAAAGGCTGAGTTAACTGACCAGTAAGCTAAATATGCCTCTGGAATGTCCACACATAGGGATGGAGAAAACCAAGAATTTTCACCATGTAACTCATGTTTGCTGTTACTTTTTATTTATGGCTCCCTTCCAAGTTTTTTATACAGAGAAAATAATTCCTTTATATAAGGTGACTGGCTTCCCTAAATTTATGAAAGATAAGCTTTCTTCTCTCATAACCAGAGCTTTTGTCTGGTTGTGTTTAAGGGAGTTACTGTACAGGCAATTTTTTTTTCCTTTTACTTTTTTCTTTTTAAAAGTTATTATTTTTATCAGTTTAGTTTTAGTGCATGCATAAATTTTATCATGTTTCTTTGGAAGTTCATATTTTTTTTAAAAAGAAGATGGAATTTTTCTTACATATTTGAGTGTCAAGGAAAGTGCCCTCAGTAAAAACTGCTGACTTTATTGATCCTTTAAACTGAAGAAGGCCTAAAAGAGTTTATTTGCTAGGAAAGGGTCATATAGCAGATCTTTTTCAGAGTAAGTCAGCCATTCCTTAATTCCCATGCCTCCCAAGTCAGAACCTAAACACCACCTTTTCCATCATGCAAAAAGCACTTCCCCTACTCTACTAGATTTTGCTCCAGGCACAAATAAACAGTATGAGTCCTAGCACTGTGCCCACAAAGGTCAGGATCTATCGCTGCTGCTCCCACGTTTCCCTGCCCCATCACAAAAGTACTGCCTTGAAGTGGTTTGCATACTGCAGTGTAGGAATCCCTGCTTTGGTTGTCTCCAGCCTGATATTGCTCCAGCTTTCTGTTGAGGAGGTCCATGGCAATTATGGAGGTGCCAATCAGCTTTCAAAATAAACAGTAAGCTAAAGCAAGGATACAGCCCCTGTTTTATATGAAAAATCCATCATGCCATTCCTGAGACCATCATTTCTGACTGTGTGCACTGCAGTAGTCATGTGTGCACAGAGGGAGAGGGAATGAGGGAGGAGAGCTGGTCCTGTCCCACAGGCAGAGCAAAAGCCAAAAGAAGTGCTGAGTACAGGCAGAAAAGAGCATTGTACACATCTGAAAAAATGAGAGATCCAAATGGGCTGCACTTCGTGTATTCAGACTGGATGTTAGCTAGAATGGGAGGCTTGAGTAAGAGCAGTCAGATATGCAGGCACTCTTACTGAGTGTCTTTGAAAACATACTGGCTAAAAGCATAGAAAATGGAGCCTGGTGGTAAGGAGTTAAAGTCAAAAACTCTAAATGGTTCAGCCTCTTCCTTCTCTTGCAACTTTTGAGATCCACTTCAAAAATTGCCACTCCTGAAATTTCACATACAGTCTCTGCTGTACTTACTTAAATAAACTTTTTATTTGGTCATAAAATAAACTTGGAAGATTATATTAGAGTTGAGTCTAGAGCCATAAATAAAACTAACTTTAAGATTTCAGGGTTGAGATCGTATTTGTGGCCAGCATTGATCACTGAACACATAACTCCTCTTGATTGTAGAAAATGTGGTGATAAAAACCCATAATAATTAGCAGGGGTTTGAATGAATAGTCTTACCATTTTTTTTTACCTCAGATGCCTTTGAGAGATAGAGTGTTATATATCAACTTTCCCTTAGGAGAAATTATATGAAAAATCTTTTCACAAAGTTCGCACCTTGAACTTAACTCTTATTTTGTAAAGCTGAGATTTTGTTTGTTTATTTCAAGTCAGAATTAATACCACAGACACTTAAATGGCAGGTATAAATGAGAGATAAATGAGTAATTTTTACTCAGTGGAAGTAATTGAGATGGAGACAAAATATTTTATTGCCAGTTGTAACAATTTTATTGTGTTGGTCATTAATGTTTCGAGTTAAAAGCTTGATATTTCAGTTTCAAGGCTGAATTGTAAGACTGCAGAAATAAATTGGAAATTTCAGGTGCTGAGAAAACAGAAGACAAAATAGAAAGATGTCTAAACTTTTATTTAAAAAGTGGTGTTTTAATGCTCTTTCAGGAATGTTATTTGTAAATATATATCCTTTGTTGCTCTTATATATTTTTGTTTACTATGTGTAATTCTTATTTATGTTTATAGACTTTTTCAATTACTACTGAAAATAAGATTTGCTCAAATGTCTATTTTTTCTTTGCACTTAGAATTTAGATGGTTCCACCAGTTTTTCAATTATTTTATGGAGATTTAAAATCACAGAATCACAGATCTGTCTTTCCATCTGTTTTCAATCTCTTTCCTGAGATTTGCACAGTTTTTAGCTTTTGGTAGCAGTTTCAATTGTGAAAAAAGTGCATGCTCTTAAATCCATCTGGTATCCACTGCTTTGTTATTGTCCTCAGTATCCCAGAAGGGTCTCTGCAAGGCTGAGGAGAATGAGGAGAGGGAAAGTGGAAGGAATTGTGATGGAGCCACAGACTTTTCTCTAAGGAGCCTCAGGCTGGTCAGCGCCCAGGCAGAACATAACACAGCTTTAGTGGTGGCTGGAGAGCCAAATAAATACAGTGTCATGTATAGAGAGAAGTATTAGAATAGAAATTATTTTATTTTTATCCCTTGATTTTACAGACAAGTCCTGAACCAGGCCGGAGGCACTCATGAAGTGAAATTCGAATGGTAGTTTTTTTTTCCATAAAGTCTGGTGAATTACCTCAAATACAGCTCAGAGAAAACAAACAAAATATGAGTTACAAGTCAACAAAGCCATCTTGGAGGGGGTGATAAATTCAAACCTAATTTAAATTTCTTGACAAAGCATGGTAGTTTGGAACTGGGAATTTATCATTTATCTTTGACCTAAAAATACAAACTAACAAGAAAAGGTAAAAGCAGTTGAGTTGGTTTTTTGGAAAAAGCTAGGCATGTTGGAGGCACTATTATACCATCATCCATTCTGTGGCTATAATTTGCCACCCCCAGGGCCAGTTGTGACTTGCCAGAGCCAGCTAGCCAGGGAAATGTCGACAGACCCTGAAGAGGGCAGAATCAGAGGGTGGTGCAGCCCCCTTGATCAAAGCATCTTCAAAACCCACTGAATGCAAGATCCACTAAAGAATTCAGGAACATACTTGCTTGTAAGTGAATTTGATCTTCACTTACAAAGCTGTTGACCAACCCAAAATATCACAGGCATCTCTTTCTCTAAAAGTATCTCTACTTACATTTTACTTTTTTGTGATTTTTATCATTCTGTTGCTTGAAAAATACCCTGACTCAAAATGTGAAGTGGGTGTGGTGGTTCTCAGGACGTATTAGAGAAGGTTGCTCAATGGCAACAAAATGTGCTGCTGCTGTATGTTTTTCCCTGAAATGTACCTTGAGAAGAACTTCACGTCCTGTGATGAAATCTGAAGGAAGAGTAAAAAAGGAAGTCACTTGTAACTCGGCAATGTCAGTTTGTGACATTTCTTAACATGTGAAGGTTTGCTGATAAGCTTTTATTTTTGGTTTGGTATTCTCTGTATTGCAAGCAAACAGTGAACACCAGCATCTAAAACAATGTTTAGAACAGGAAAAAATAATAGGGGAAGTAATTTTCACTACTGTGGCTCTAAACCAAGCACTTTTGGTTGCAGAACTAATTGAGAAATTCAGTATGCTTAACATTTCCTGCTTTCATATTTTCTGAAATGACTGCAATTTTTTTTTGTTAATGTCTACTGTATTCTTTTCTGTTACATTTGTGTCCTTAGAGTTATGTTGTAAATAGGGCATGAAGATTCTTCTGATTTACGTGTCAATAAAGAACATCTCCCCTTCAGTAATCTCAGTTTGCAGAGAAGTTAATCCATCACAGGGATGTTGGGACAGTGGTTCCCCTGTCAGTCATTCTGAGAAAGGAGCACATGCTGTAGATGTAATAATTTTCTCTGGTCATGTTTTCACACTACTAGCGTGTGCACCAAACTATGGCATAGAAATTTTTTATCACCACTACGCAATAAACACCTTTACAAGTGTGTGGGACTATATTTTGCTTCCAGGCATCCAGACCTGAGAAACAATAAAATGGTCTTGTTCACTGGGAAAAGGAGGAAGGCTGGTGGTTGTTTCTTGGTCCTTTCATTCTTGGTGTTATTCTGTGACAGACTAGGAGAATACAGATGTGAGGTGGTGGCAGGGAGTGGCAAAAAACCTGCTTGGGTTTGAAGCTGCTGAGTGAGAACCTCCTGCACACAGAGCTGTGCAGAGGAAGTGGTGGTGTGCTCCTTAACTGCTGGGGGAGTCCAAGCCCAGGCTGGTTTTCCTCTGCCTGACACCTGGTAGGAAAAGAGAAGAAATTTGTTCCTCATCTGCTACTGTGAGGACTCTCTGCTACTGTGAAGGCTCTCTGCAATTCATTGAGTAGGATTGGAGCCTGTTCATGTACATCCTGGTCCTTTCTGTTTTCTTTGGCAGCATTTACTGCAATAGCTTTTTCCTTTGTTTCCCTCCTTTTGGTGGTGAAAACCCCAACCAATCTTGATTAGCCACTTTCCACATCTGATGTGTTGTTTCAGTAGTTAAGAATGAGGTCATGCTCAAAGCTAATGGCAAAAACAACATCTGAAAGTTGATTATGTTCTCCCCAGTACTTTATATATGCTTCAGTGGGTTTTCATTGTCAGAGAGGTGGGCCTTCATTATGCCACATAATGCAGTAAAATGAGGATTACTTGGATTTCAATGCATGAGATTATAGCAGCTGACAGGCACCTGTTTAAGGAAGTATATTGTATTTCTAAGCAAAAGTATTTTATAAAAATTAAGCAAAATTTCACATGGAAAAAACTTTCATATTTAAACTTCATTAGTAGTTTTAAGTACAAAGAAAGGTATCAGGGAATCTGGATGGATGTATTTATTAGTGGTCCTTATAGTCCTGACAGCCCATTCTAATAATAAAGCATGGAACCTGTCAAATGATGGTACAAATATCCTAATCTGAATTGACATGGCTTTCTAGCCCAGTTCATCAATCAGGTTTTATTAGCTTTAGCAGAGCCAAGCTGCTATATGTCATTTTGATGCTGTAGTGGTGACAAAACGTGCTACAGGTGTAACTTTCACTCAAAGAGCATTTCTGAGCAGCAGTCAGGCTTGTGTTTGCATGGGGAGAGAGTGCCATCTTCAGTTTCACATCCCCAGTGAACTTAACTTCCTAGTGCTGCCTGACCTAAGAGAAATCTTTGCCAGTTCTGGTAGAAATTTGGAATTCTTATTTTTATAAAACTTCTGAAGGAAAATACTAAACACCATTTTCTTGTTCTCTTGTTCTCATTTTAATGTACAGTTAATTTAGATATCTATCTGTTGTGATAAGCAACTTTCAGGGGCTTTATTCTTTTGGCTTGCAGTGCTGTATGAAGAAAACAATTGCCAGTTGGATCACAAACCTCTTGTAACCAGTAGCACTTGTATGCCTAAAAAATGAGAGCTAGGAGGCTCTACGCTGCTGCGGATGTATTGTGTTTAGTTAGAACCATCAATTCCATGTATTCTTCCAGCCCAGAACTGACTTAGTGTTTTCACTGGGGTCCTGGCACTTGACCCTTGTTTTTCTTGGCTCTGTATCATTTTACAGCAGAGCTTGAGGACACTCCTCATCTCTTGTTTCCAGCATGTTAACATATTCAAGTAAATATTATCTGTCACAGGCACATGCATTATCCTTCTGGGGAGTATTTGTGAAAGTTTTAAATCCAGATCAAACAATGAAATCCATCTTCCTTCCTCTTGAATTTCTTTTATTCACAAGATGAATGTTGCTGGCAAAATTCTTTGATCTTTAAAAAGACTTTCTGTTGCTAATATTCACAGACAAGGTAAGCACTTATAAATACCTGAATTACTTGCAGAATATATGCCCAGGTATGACTTTTCTGTATATTTTAACACTTAATGGGGCTTTGCACAATAAGGAGCAGATGTGTCATAGCGACAGCAGGCGAGCAGGGACCAGGAAGGTGGTTTCATTAAAAGAGCCTTGGGATAAATGCAGCACATTAGATACCCACTGAAAGACAGGAGCTGTTGATGGGGTGACCTCTGAATGCAAGTCATCTTACTATAAACAGGAGGGTGTGGAAAGCCATTGGACAGAGCCAAGCTTGTTTACTATCCAGATCTCCTCCTAGTTAACTTAAGTAACCAGACTGTCCTAGGCTCGGCATGACAGTTCAAGGAAGAACAAAGTGTCTTCAGTATTCCTGAGTTTAAAAAGTCCTAGCTGACTGATGCAAAAGCTTTTCGGTCCTGAAAATCTGCCTGCACACCTTAGCTGCTCTACAGTGGAGGTTAATTAGCGTGAAACGTAACAGATATTCTCCTCTTTTGTTTTGTCCTGGAAACTGACTTTGCATATCTGGGGAATTGGTTTCTGTTCTTCAGAGACTACAGAGGTAAGGTTATGATGGATTTTAATTTGCAATATTGATGTAAATGTTGTTTAGTGATAAAATGGGACGTATAAATGGGTATTAATTCCCATTCAGATTCGGTTCTGAAAAGGAGATTAGATTTTAATTTCTGTAGTAGCAGTTTCAAACTGGTTTTAGAGCAAGGTATTTATTCATGGTGGCTCTGGAGTACAGGCGTTTAGATCAGTCATGGGGCTGGATCCGTCAGGTTCTTTCAGGAGCAGCTTTTGTTTACAACAGGAGTAAACTTACATGTTAAGTACTATAAGAAATAAAACGTGTTGTTCTGTAATGTGCTGCAAAAGTCACATTTTGTCAAATCTGTGAGGAGTTCCTCGGTGTGTTATTCAATAACGTATTTATAAGAGACATTTAAAGGCCAGTATGCTGAGACAGGTTGAGACATAAGTTATGCTGAGACGTAAGTTGAATTCAAATTAATTAGCCCTAAACTACAAAAACAGTGGAAACAATAAAATATTTTTTTTCCCTGATACTTCATTCAGATACATTTAGTTAATTTCTAAGTTGATTAGACATGCATTTGGAACAGATAGTGCCGAAGTGTAAATTTGCTAAAGCATCAGTCCTACCTCCTCCAAAGTTCGCTCTGTCTCTGTAACATTATCTATTCTTTTAAATGCACTTTGCAGTTGAACAGACCACATTTTTGAGAATAAATTGTGATTAAAGCTTTCTTCAGGGAACCCATGTGCATGTGCTGCTGTTTTAGTCAGATGCTGTTTCCTGCCGTGGGGTCCGTGCAGCAGCAACAGCAGCAGCGCAGAGGCCGCGGTGGGAGCTGGCATGGGGATTACTGCTCCTTAAATGTCTGTTTCATTCAGGGAAACTCAGGAGGGGTTCACTCTGGGAGTGCTGCTTTATTATCCTGGAGCAGCAAGCAAAGTCCCAGGAAAGAAAGAGCAAGGCAATTTCGTCCAGTTGTAAACAGGCATTAACAGCCATAGGGATCTGTGATAGATAGAGAATCTCTTTGGAAGAAAGGTAAAATGATAAATTCTTACAGTCAGTAAGTTCTTCGATTTTGTGCCTGTGGTCTGGTAGGCAGCAAGCAGCAAGATCCAGTTAAATGTTTCTTTTCTTGGTCTGTTCGCTATTTTCTGAAATACATTTCAGCTAAACAGCTTTTTACTATCTCAGTACCTTTATGCCATTACAATTTCTTCTAAAGTAAATTGAATGTAAATTTGAAAAGGGTATATAAAACAAGTAATACATTAAATTCCTGTATAAAAAATAGTTCTTGCCAAAACATTTTTCCAAAATAATTTGAGGTTTATGAAAGTACTTAGTGCATCTTGTTAAATGGTACAGCAAATCAAATAGCCACAGCCTTGCGTGAATGTGGACAATATCAAGCAAAAGAACTTGGACTGAAGGGTTTGGAAAATATCTGTATGTTTGTACGTTTGTGTGATCATGCACACATATATGCATTTTAGACTGCGCGTTCAGGGAAACTAATTCATCTGTTACAGAAATTAGAAGTCAAGGTTATTTTCTTAAACAGAATGTGATTTGAGAAAATGTCTGAACACACTGGTAAATAGAAGAAACAGATGAAAAAGCACACTGCATACTGTCTCATTCACATGCTTACCTATCATTTTTATCTTTTGTTTTCTGTTGTTTTCTTTGCAAATAGCTATACATAAATTTTACTGAATTTACATTTAATTTAGGAGAATAGAGGAAATGATTAGCACTTTATTCAGTTTTAAGCTTTGAATTGTAAAATTTATTTTGTAATTGTTATTCACAAGAGATTAAAAATTTATCATATTTCAGTATGTTTAAATAAAAGGAGATCATGGCTGTATTAAATTTATGTATAAAAAGGTACATGAGCAGTTTGCAAAATTTAATGCCATAACTAATATGCTACTTATTTCCTTTTTATATTTTATTAAAAATATTTTCAATCGTATTGCTGGAAAAAATAAATAATACACATCTCATTAATAGCTTAACAGAAAAGATAATATATATGTGGTTTATTTCTCTTTGCAATATTCAGCCATTACTCTGAATTAATACATAATTAAGCAATATTCAATTACAAGTAAATATCTGAAGAAAAGGTGAAGCCTTTTTTTAAAATCTGATTTTAAGATGGATCCCATTTCAGCCCCGGCAGGATGCAGTTAAAAATACACATTGAAGAACCCGGATTGATTTAGAAAACATAATTATTGTATTGTTTGCACTGGGGTGAGCAGAAAGCAGTAGGCAGAGTCCCAGGAGAGTAAAATTTCCATATTATTTTACCTAGGGCTAATCGATTATTAGCTTGGTAGATATTGAAGAGAAGTCCTTTGCTTGTTTTCATAGTAAATCTGTAGTTGTTCACATTAATTTCAGGGATATTTAGAAGTCTTTAGCTGACCTTTAAAATCACATAAGTTTGGCTGCTCATCTGGTATAACTCACAGTAAAACCTTTGGAGGGTAAAATAATCTGAAGTCATTTAACATAAACAGAGATTCTGTGTGTATTTTATGTATTTATTTTGCACACATGCACCAAAAGGTGCTTTTGTGTGTTTACATGAACGATTGAACAGTTATTTTTATCAAGGATTTTCTCATGGATAAAATGAATTGTCTCATGATGAGAATTTTGCTGTACTTGAAGTATTTGTAATGCTATTCCAGGTGAGCTCTGCATTCAATTAGAGTCACAGCTAAGAAACAAATGTCCAGTTGCTCTGAACATTCAAAATGTTAGCTCCACTGAAGCACAGTTTAACTTGATTGATACTTGGATTTTAAAGCAAATAAGGACTAATTTTTGCCCGTGGCAAAATATCTTTGAAGTTTCATGCCTGTGCCGAGGCTGGATTAGCTAAGTGATAGCACTGGGGCTGGGACTGTGACCCTGTTGTGCTTGGCAGGTTGTGATAAATGGGAGAATCTTTCTTAACCTCGTGGCCAAAACATTCCAGGATCAGGTTGAGGAGACAGGAGAGAAGGGAGGAGGGCGGAGAGATGCAGGAGATTGGGTGTGTTGAGCTGGAGACAAAGGACACTTACTCACTTGTCTGGAAAAGGGGAGAACGCGCAGACTCTTGTGGGAGAAATGGCTGCAGATGAGTTGCAAATACTCTTTATTGCAACTCCTGGGCACTGCCCTGGGTACATGAAATTCATCTGCCCCTGTGAAGCTGTCTCTTTAATTTTGTTTTGAGTGCTTTGAGAGTTTAGGGAATCTCGGTTGTTATATTTTCCTAAACTAAAGAGGTTTTTTGCTTTGATGCTTGAGGTGGGTGTATGAAACCATCCAAAATAAATTGGAAGAATTCCTTATTCCAAGCAGTTGCCTGCTGGCTAGAGGATTTACTGGAGGACAGCAAATATAAATAAAATTGTTTAAATTTGGAAAAAAAACCCCTGACAAAATTAATTAATTGCTTCTGGGAAGCTAGTTCAACTATTTTGTCTATAAAGCACCTTTAAAATTAAAATATACTTTTAAATATCATAAAATCATGTATCAGTATCAGTATTATGTATCAGTATTAATAATACAAAATTAAAATCTCATTGGATATACTAAAGACCCGTAGTGAGATATTACCAGTCAAATTTTCAAACCTGAAAAAAGAGACAAAGTTGGCCTACATGTGAGGTGAAATATGATCTGTCAAGTGGTTCTTTCTTGTGGCAGCATTTTAAGAGCTATTTTGCCTCTGATGTTTCCCCCCTTGGCTAATAATGAAAAATATATTATTAGCTGATAGTTTGGGATTCATTTACATACATTTTGCTGTAAAAAATTCTGACTAGCACTAAGAGCTACAGCATAACACAAGTGACGAAACCAAAAATATGTACTTTCTGATTGTGGCTGTTGTTGTTACTAGTGTACAACTAAATGTATGTTGTATTCCTGTGTATCGATACAATTTATCATTTATTCTTTTATGATTAATTTCCCTGAATGACACTTTAACCCTACAATATTAATAGGGTTTTTAATGAATGTTGTGTTCTAAATGTCTATTAATATTTGAATAATCAAACCTAAATCATATCTATGAAAAGTAGTATCATTACATAGGATTTTACTTCTGTGATGCTTACTAGTATATAGTAACTATAGTGCTCATTATGTGCAGTATACTTTCCTATGTATTTATTAGAAGGTATTTTATCTGTGGTTTTCCTTTGCTAAATTATTATTCTTTTTCTTGTCACCCTAAAAAAAAACCCAAAAAAACAAACCAAAACACCCCCCTCCAAAAAAGACTCATTTCCTAGTAGCATTTTCTTCACTTTTACTGACATATTCCAAAGGCACTGAAAATTAAAGTAACCAGAAACAGAGTAAATTTGGTTCCCTGATGATACAAATACATACAAATAGGTCTTTAGTTTATATCCAGTCTTTGTGGGATTTTACACTGCAGCATTTTGTGTCCTTTTATCTTACCTCTAACAAATTTTTTTTTTCACCAGTTGGATAACGTCTGGGCCACAAAGCACTGATTATTAAATTTTCATAATCAAGTAGTTTGAACTACAAATAATTTTTTGCATCCTTACTGTGAGAGAAATAGTGTGCTGAATTTCTTAGTTATCTGAAGTAGTTTATTAATGTTACAACAGCTGCTAGAAATTGTTGCTAAAATCCTAAACAAATTAGCTTCAGTAATGTGGGAAAACAGAAATGTATGAAGCTAGGAAAAAGCACAGCTGTTCACTGTAAATGTACAGGAGATTTTCTTGGTGATTTTCTAAATAGAGTATGATATGTACATATTACCCTCTCCTTCCCCCTTTTCCCCAGTTTTGAATGAACTTTTTAAAATAATTTGTAGCATAGTAATTTGTATACACTTTAAGCAGGTGGTTTTGATTGGAATAGCCTCAGCACATTGTGCAAAAAATACTAGTGTTGTACAACTAGCTGATGACTTCAGCTTGGGCTGTTTTCATGGGCAAAATTATTTGTTCATGGTCAGATTCATAGATATTATCTGTGGAAAAGTCAGATATTTATAGCTGACTACCTTTGATCTACTACCAGGAGAAAAGCAACCACAGAACAGCAAAACAGTTTTTGTCATTGGGGCTTTTTGGCTGGTGGTTTTTAGTTTTATTTTATTTTAGTACTGTTTTAACATAATTCCCACCTTACACAATGCCTACAGGACTCTGACAGCTGTTAATAGGTAGGCAGGTGCTGGGCTAAAATCGTGTTCACATTACCTGCTCATATTACCTTGTTCATCCTCCCTCCAACCTGTCTTATTTCTCTGTCCACGTGTTGCTTCTTGGCATTAATTGAACCTCTTGTCCTACAAAGGCATATTCAGACTTACCTTCATCATTCTGAATTGTTCATTGAACCACCACGATCCAATTTAGGCCCAAGCTTAAATCTTTGTGGGCTTGTCCCAAGCTTGACAACCGCTCGGCTCAGGGAATGCCTTTTTTTGGAGGAGTGAATACAGCATCACCTCAGGCAGCTGTTGCTGCTACTCTTGCAGAAGCCCATGCAGAGCTTGGCAGAACTGGATCACACCCTGCAGCCATTGCAGTTGGTCACAAAGAGCCTGTTTGCATTCCCAGGTCTCCATACATACCTTCAGCATAAACATACTCCTGCCTTTCAGGGTTGTGAAGGAGCACAGTGAATAATGGTTATATTTTCTGATAAAAATTATAAACATTTAGATAATGAAGAAGTTAGATGTTCTTAATTTTCTGTGAATAATGCTCAGTTATATTGTCTCATCTTTCTGGTACTCTGTGTCACTTACAGCACTGTCAATTAAGTATGGTTGTCTCTCCTGAGATATGAAGAAGGATCCAAAAAACATGGAAGTGACTTGAGTCCTTCTTACTAGCAGCACACTAAGAAGTGTTCTGAAACGCTGCAGTAGTGTCTCTCCTTTTTGGAAGGACATGTAGAATGTCTTGAGTCCTTTATATGACATATATGTGACGGACAGGTCACACAGGATGGATTATGCTGGGAGACACTGCAGGCAATAACTAGTCTCCTACCATTACATCTGGCTCTTACAGCTTGGGTAAGACCAAGAGTGAAGAAAGGTTGGCCGAAAAGTATCTGACCAAAACTGGCACCGGTGAACAAGTGGCTAAACTTGGAAGAGCTTGTAGGAAGAGCATACCATGTTGTCTGGAATAATTCAAACCTCAGCCTAGGAACTTTCTTTAGATTGCCAATTAATCAAGTTGTCATGTAGCTAACTCTGTATACAGTATTTTCAGTGTGCCCAAACTATTCCATCCCGTTCTGTCAGACTGTGATCTGCGTCAGGTATTCATTCATTCTTAAACAGATTGTACTTCTATGAAGATTTTAGTTCTTGAATTAGTAGAAAGGTCACATCAAGTAAGGGTACTGTGAACACATTAGAGCAGTTTTTCTTTTTCTGAGCTTTTTGAATATAGTTCAAAACCACAGTCCTTTTCTTTAAAGTCCCTTTAGCTCTGGGCTGAAGAATGCAGCTGCTGAGTATGCTTCTCCAAGACAGAGAGGATAGTGAAACTGGTGGTTTTTCAGACATTGCTTACTTAACACTGACCCAGCATTGGTGGGTGAGCTGTCAGTGGAGCTAAGAAACAACATGTTTTGACCAAGAATAAGGCATATTTTCTGATGGGGGCTGGTCTCTTTTAACCTTAGCACATGTATATTAAGACGACAGAAAACAAACAGAAAAGTACAAGGAGAGTAAAATAATTTCTTTGCTAAATCAGAGTATTTTACACGTATGTATTTCATAATTGGTGCTGGGGGTGAGTATTTGATAGATGTCAGCTCATGTTGTTTACTGCACTGGCTTACCAATATGCTCCTTGGTAAAGACCAGGATAGTGAAGAACAGAAATGAGGAGATGATCGACAAGGACATTTGTTTAAATTTCATCTAAGTGAGGGATGGAAAAGTTGTGACAAGTGTTCTTTGATCTCAAGGGGAAAGACAGATTATTTTCTGATGAGGCAAAAGAGTCAAGAGAGAAGTTGTCCTTTGTTTCTCTGGGGGTCAGTATGTAAGATCTTGGGTGGACTAAGGGAAAGCTGGATTCCAGTGAGACACCAGCATTGTCAAAACAGAGAAGTGCCTTGAGGCAGAGATACTTGACTTGTGGTGGAGAAGTCAGCATTAGCAGTAGAAATACACTGGACTGTTCTTCATACAAGTTGGTTTCCACATGAAAAGAAAACAGCATGTTTTATTATGGTATATGGCACAGTACTATAGGCCTTTAATAAAATAGCTTGAAGTATTTGCATGATCTATTTGCAACATGGCCAAGTTAATACAGCCATAGGAACATTAACTTTTGAACTTCCTGACTTTCGTTGCTTTAAATTTCAGCTTCAAAGTTTATTCTTTTTTCCTTTGCATTTGTTGGCCCTGGTTGGTTTTGAAAAGCAGGAGGAAAGAAAATAAGGTCAGGTTTTCTGAGGAGGATCTGAATTTTATGCATATAACAGGAGATGACTTGATATTCCTTTGAATATTAAATGAAATCACCCAAGCAGCTTTGATACACCTAGTATGCTTACAATATTTCTGTGGAACTGAGGAATCACAAGATAAAATCTAGAAAGCCTTGCACAGCATTGCTCTTTTCCTGCATTTCAGTGTGGTTTTTTGCTAAAAAGAGATCAATGGTATCTGGGAATGCTGATATTTAAAAAGAAAACACTTAAAAAAAAAAAAAAAGTGTGATTTCAACAAAACTGGAAGAGATTATAACTGGAGTAAAAACAGTAAGCATTTTTCCACATCTGGATTAAGAATGGTATCTTCTAGCTGATTTACAGTTTGGAGGTACCAGGAAGAAAACAGGAAGACACCAAGGGTGCACTTGTTCAGCTTCACTGAGACATATTGCTGACTTGAAAAGGCAAAAAAAGGCCAAAGGTTTGTGTTTAGGTTCGTGTGGACATAGGAAAATAATGTGAGAGAGAGAAGAAAAGTGAATCAGAGAAAACCAGTTTTAGTACTTTAGTATTTTTCCCTGAATCTGAATTTGTTGATAAATGAGCTCCTGACTGGTAGAGTTTCCAAACCTTTGGCCTTTGGAACTTCTAAATGGGAAGC
>VZTN01032940.1:77591-147855 GCA_013400515.1 Erpornis zantholeuca | reverse complement strand
TCTTTGCCCTGTGAAAATAGGGGAAAAAATAAATTTTTAATTGCTTCAAGCTCTCACTCAACAGTAGCATTAGTGTTTGGGTTTTTAACTCTGTCAGAAATGTAATTAAAATTTGATTGTGCATAACTATGTAGTCTTACATTTTCATATGCATTTTAATTCCATTTTATATTGTATTTTAATACAAACTTTAAATTATATTATTNAAATTAAATCAAAAGCAGATATATTTTCTGCATGGCTACAGTTTGTGACTAAATCCCACCACTGTACCTGTAAGCAAGCCCTTGCCCTGTTTTTGTTGGTCAGGGAAATGACATTATTAGTTTTGGCAATGATGTCATGGCAGCAAAGGAAATCCAGCACATTGTATATACAAAGGCATTGTAAAGATAGTGTCTGTTAAGGTTTTTGTTGTCGAGGTGGTTATAAAACTCCATATAAACACTGTCAAAGTCAGCATCTAAAAAGCATTTGAGAACTACTTTTCTTTACTATTCATTCTCATCGCAGTGCTACAAATATCCTGAGCCATATTCTTCTCATATATTTCCATCAAATTGTTCCCCTGCCTGTGCCATCTTCTCCAGGAGTAGTTCTACAGACATTGTCCCTTCCCTGGACAACAAGTAGAGGTGGGTCAACATTTTCCAGAGTAATTTGCTGTGGGGACTCATCTAGGCAGTAGAAGCACCCTTGCTCTGTCCATACTCCAGAGCAATCACACAGGCTGAGCAAGCACAAAGATGTGCTTTGAGGCTGTTCTTGGGTCTGCAAAAAGTGCTTTTCTTTCTTCATTCTTTCCCCCTTGATGTTAGAGCCTCCGCAGCTCCACCATGCATAGCTGCTTGGCCCAAAGCATTGCAGGCTCTACTCAGCCCTGTTGCACACCTACTGATTTAGGAGGGATCCTCAAGGCCATAATAGATGCAGTAGATGAGGGAACTCAGCAGATTCATTGCCAGAATAATTTAGTGCTGATGTGGCAAGATTTTTCAGCTGTAAGTGTTAGAAGGGATTTCTCACCTGTGTTGCATTACGAGTTTAATACCTCCAGTGTGTGTGTGTGTGTGAGAACACCTCGTAGAGCAGGACCATTTCATGGTTTAACATTTAAGGTAATGGGGTCCAATAAAATCCTGTTAAAAGATGTTAATGTTGCAAAGAAAAATGTCAGAAGCAAGGAAATGCCAGAATTAATATGGCCTGTGGAAATTCATCCTCTTATGCATTACGGTGCAGATCTTATTACCTGACATACTAGGCTTTCCAGGGGGTGTGGGTATTTTTCGGTGAATGCATAGTTACATTTTTCTTTTAATGTTCCTCAGTCTATCTTTATTAAAGATGAAGCATCCAAAGTCCATACTTAGTAAAAAGAAATCCTTCATCATGTAAATATTTATCGTATAAAAACCATATCAAATATTTATTGCAGTTCTTTGGTGCCTAATAAATGCATCTCTTTTCACAGTGTCTTCATAGTATCGGACACTTTCAACAGTTTCCATATTTGGAATCTGATGAACCAAGTCAGAGATGAAGGGAGAAATTGTATAAAACGTTGATTATTTATTTCCCAGTTTAAGCCAAATTATACCTTCTTTTTTCTGCATAAATGCAACATTTATACACAATCCTCTAAGTTCAAAGTGTAGTTTCCCAGCTTGGATCATTAATTAGTTCTTCAGTACAGCTGCAGTAGCAGAACTAGTTCATTGCTCTGGGCAGACTGGTCACTAATGACTTTTGTAATGAGTTTCACAGGTATCTGATGAGTGCTGAGGTCTGTGTTTGTGGTGTTAGCCCCAAATCTAGAAGAGAAGAGAACAAACTGTGGCATGATGCCCTTTCAGCCAGTCCCTGTATTCATCTAGTGTCCACACCCAAGCCCCACACCTGTCACATATTTTTCACCTGGCTTCTTCTCTCCTCTAGTTTTGCCACCTTGGAGAGACCATTCTTCTTTTGTCCCCTGATTTCTGTTCTTTCTCACTGTCCTTTTTTTTCCCTTTTTTTCCTACCTTCATTTGGGTCTACAGAGTTTTTCTTCTGTCAGGGTACAGCCTGGGTACTCTGTGCCCAGGGTGCTGCACGGTACAAAGCAAAGAGGGACAGTTTTGATAATATCAAATTTCCTGATGGCATGGGGTTCTCCTGGCACTCAGAAGTAATCCTAAGACTCATTGAGATGGAGAGTATTAAAGGCAGATAAGATCTTCAGAAATTCAAGAGCCAGACTTCAACAGGAGTTCACTAACAGTGTGACAACAGGACTTTTACAGTCTTACAAACTGAAATAAATGAGGGCAAAATTTCACAGGAATTATAATTCCTGTGTATCAGTACACCACAAACTCTCCCCCTTCCCTTTCAGTTTTAGGATTTTGCCTCCACCTTGCAGGCACTGAAGCCAATCAGCAGCATAATGACATGACTTTTAAAACATGAACACAACAGGCTGTTCTCACAAGTATTTATATTAAAGATTTTTAGCTGAAACATTTCAAACATTTTGTAGCAGGCAACCAGAGTGGGAGAGTTCAGTGCAGTTTGACAAAATTCATACTGAAACTTACTCTTGTGAATGATTCTCAGCATACATTTAACTAAAATGGTGAGGAAACCTGTGTAAACAGAGAGGGGGGGAAAGGAAAACAGAGCAGGAGTAAAGAAAAAGGTTCTTTTTATAGCATTTAACACATGAGAACGTAAATAAATGTGGTGTTAGTGAAAATTATTTTGAAAACAGTCAGCAAGGCAGATTAAGAGGTAAAACAGTGCAGCTGAAGACAAAGGAAACAATATTTAGTCTTTGATCAGAAGTTTTCACAGTGATTTTCTGTTCACCTTCAAGGGTGGTATAATTTTATGAATAACAGAATTTGTTTTGCTACTTGAGTAGCCTTGAAGAGAAATGGTGTTCATTCCATATGGCCACTTGAAAGAAAATCCCATGCCTTTTCCTCCTTTAAGAAATAATATTTTTATTTATTAAATCTTTTCTCTCAAAAAGGGACCCTAAAGATACACAATGAGGTTTACATTTAGTCTCAGAGGAAAAACCAAACTTATACTCTGTGCACGTTTCTTCAGATAATTATCATAGATGAACTGCATCATCTATATGCCAAGCTGCCAACTTGAAATATTCTCACTTTTTGAAGTATTTCACTTTTATTGCTCTATTCTTAAATAAAAAAACTCTCACTTTTTTCTCCCCAAGTTTGTTGCATGGCACAGGAGGTGAGTCGTTTTGATACAACTGGTCAGTGGTTTGCCTGCTATTTACCAAACTTTATCAGTTGGGTTTTTTGTTGTTGGTTTTTCAGTTCTTTTTTTTTTTTTTTAATGTTTACCAAGCAGGTAAAGCATAATCTTTCAATTGCTTTGTAATGTTGCTCAAAGCAAAATGCAACAGTAGCGTGAGGTGCGGTAGGACAATTCCTCTGTGAGTACCCAATTACTGCATCTCTCACCCCTGCCCAGGAAAACCAGGGGTCTTGATATATTCTGTATGTAAAAAGTGCTCAGATGATGTCAGTGTATGTTTGAACTGCCTTTGGGCTTCTGTGGTAGTTGCCCACCACAGGACATGCCATCACTTTGCAAATTGTGGATGTTGGGATGTCTGGGTGACTGTCAGACTCTCTAGCAGCTGGTTAAAGTCAGTGGCTGAACTTTCCTGACCTGGGGAGCGAGATCTGAGCCCCAGTGACAAATGTGGCAGACAGTGCTACCAGTGGCAACCACGGAACAGCAAAGAAATGGGAAAGGAATGTATAAATGCCAGTAAATTTGGGAGCAAGGGGACAGCAAAAATGTGCTGGAAGTGAGGGTATGCTAAAGGCACATGGAAAAAGAAGCTCTGCTAGGGTTTATATTAAAACGCTACTAGACATATACTTATTTTTAAATTAATTTTAATTATGTTATTGTATGTTATAGTTCTAAAAGCATGATATTCTCAATAATTTTAAATTATACTTTATATGCAAAATGAAAATATTATTTTTCTGGTCAAATCCTCTGTAACTCATTTGAGACAGTCTGCTCCTGAAAGTACACTCTTCCAGTCAAGGAGAGGCTGTTGTAGTTTCAGTGTCTTTAAATGATTTTAAATATATTTTTTGAACAGTTCCCTGTGATATTGACACTCAGGAGACACTCAGTATCATAATCTGAATAAATATTTCTCATGTTCATATATAATGCACACTGAAGGCATTTTTCATTGTAGATGGTCACGTGCTTATGAATGTGAAGTATTTTATTGTATTTCAGATCTTTGGTACTTTAATAGCAACTTGGTTAACATAAAACTATAGCAGTGATGTTTGCACCAGAATGTTTATGAAATAGTGCCTATCAGGTTTGGATTTGTGTGAGCCCTGACTGTGTCTCATGCTCTAGGAGTGGCTCCTCTCTATGAGTGGTGTTGCATGGCATTCAGCTCAGGGATTTGGGGAAAATATTTAGCATTAGCGTAATCCTTTTTTCTGTTGGAGCCAGTGAGTGTTTTGTCATTTGTCAGTAACTTCAGTGGAACTGAGTCACAGTCACCATTTTTTTTTCTCTTAAATTCTTCCAAAAATTCTTCTAAAAAAGTATAGAAAGCTTTCTTGATGCAAGGCATCCTGAAACTTGTCATTGAACTTGCTGGTTGTAAAGGGAATACTTTTTGTATTGTGTCTCTCACACCAAGTGAGTCCCAGTGAATGATATTTCTAGGTGGCTTAAAAACTGGAACTCTGAAACCTCCCACAGAGCCCTGGATTCTGCATTAGCAAGCTAGTGAGCAAAATGTTTTTTCCTCTGCTGAAAATGCAAGTAATTTAGATTACCAGAAGGTACAATTAAATTTGTGCTGGAAATCATGAGGATCCCGAGGAGATACCTAGTCTGCAAGAGAACAGTTTTCTATTTTTATTTGTCAGTGATGGATTTTATCACCTCCAATCAGCCTACAGCAGTGTGTTGTGGAGACCAAGCTGGAAGCTGAAATTCCTTTTATGTACTTATATATTGTAAATACGAGTGAAAACAGTGTATGTGTTCATTGACGCAATAGGAAAATACAGTTAACATACAGTTAGCAGATTCACAAAATGAAAAATACCATATTAATTATTTAACTAACGGTGCACTTTGCCCCAGAACCTGGTGTTTATTATTGTGAGCTTTAGCAGGAAACAGGAGCAGCATCAGTTGGGAAAACATTTCTTGGCCTAGCTGAGAACAGTATGGCTTTCTCGTTTCAAAGAGGGGAACCTGGTTCTTTGGTTTCTTTGTTCCTAGTTAAGACTACTCCCCAAGCTATTTTAACTGAACATTTTACATACTAATGGAGCCTGGGGAAGTGCAGTTGGCAGCTGTTCACGGGATAATAATGAAACACACTGTTTAGTACTGCAAACTGCTGCTGTAAAGTGCGGGAAGTATTTTATAGAGATCACGGCGAGCAGAGCAGGATCCGCTTTAAGTTCTGTTGTAAGTGCATGGACGGCGAGCGAGGAAGTTGTGTTTCAAGTGAGGGTAACCAGCACTGCTTTGCTTTTTCAGGTGAAGAAACAGTGTCCAGAGTCCGATGGTTCAGAGCCGCAGAATCCCAGGTATGGTGCTGGAGGGCCGACACCGACTGACTGCAGAGCGCGAGGCTGAGCTGGGCTGCCGAGTTGTAGCACCAGAGCCCTGGAGTAACACTTTGCAAAGAATGAGTGGTTGGGTCGGTTTTAATGGGTTTCACTCTGGAAGGGTTTTTTTTTCCCTTTTCCCAGTCAAAGATGCAGCCTAGCATCTGTGTTGTTGAGTTTAGATGATGCCGTGACACTGAATGGTCACCTGCAATTAAAAAAACCTGCCAACTATTAAATAGTGAGGGAAATATGTGCAATCAAATCTCACTTTTTTCAGCTATCCCTTTTCTGCATACCTGAGTCTGAGTGAAGTTACTGAAAATATGGTTTATTTCCAGTGTGGAAAATTAACTTTTTATTTGGGAAAATTCATCCTTACCAGAACTTCCTTTGTTTTCACATGTGAAATACATGCTGTGTTCATAAGCTGGGAAGAAGCCATACATTCCTTTCCACCACAGTCATTTCTAATTTCATGTACATGGGAAAAAGGAAATGGATTTAACTTCCATGTTTTGCACATGTATGTATGGGTATGGATAATTTTGAGCAAGTGAAGTAGTAGTTGTTTTATATGTGCATCTTCCTGGTGATTAGTAAACTGGTGGAGAGTTTTCTTCAATTTTTAGTGAGTGCTTTTTGTCTTTGTCTTGCCTCTGTATAGAAGACTATTTCTGTGCCATAAAAACCCAGAAGCTTTAATTGTGAGGGGAGAGCCACAAAATAAACCTGATGTTTCGTTAACATTGTCACCAAAACTCAAAAAAGTTAAATAATTCAGGGTTTGCCCCCCAAATCCATCCTTAACCATGTCTTAACTGTATTCCTTAATTACTGCAGCAGGATCCTCCTGGACTTACCTGCAATATCCAGGGCCATTACACTATCTGTGGCTTGAGCTGCGCTGTGCACTATCAGAATTTCTTTGACTAGCTCATGTCTGTTATTAATGTCTTTGCATTTAGTTTGGTAAGAATCAAAAAAGAAAAAGAGAGTTCAATGTGCAGATATGCTTTCAGTGTAGTCAGCAGCAGTTTTGACCAGGACTTCAGTGGAAACATGCTTTGCCCTTCAGTACTCGTAACTTCTAAATGAAAAATATATCCTCTGTGCTGTTGCTTGGAATTAAAATTTATTATAAAGGTCAAGTTCTTTCTGAGTATTTTGACACCATGGAGAATCCCAACTTAGCATTACACTGATACATAAGTGTGTAGTTTTAAGTGTCATGATTGTCCAAATGAGACTATTGTGTCTCAAGCCTTTAAAAACTATCAATTCAGGTCTGATGTAATTTCATCAAAGTGTGATGAAAACAAACTGCAACAAACCTGGAGATCCAGAATGCAATGTACTGCTGCTGTCTCTGCACATAATGAAATATCTTACAAGGTATGTTAAATACTTCATATTAAGTCTGAGGAATAAAATACTTTTTTTCTCACAAATGTGCAAGAGAATATGTGTTAAAAATAGTCAGTCTGGAGGCTAAATGTGGTAGTTTTAAAATGCATTTTTAAATAGAAACACTTTCCATTTTGAGCTCTGCAGCCTCAGTTTGGGAATATATCAGAGTTGAAATTAGTGTTGCTAGCCTGAGCATATATAGCACTGCTGATATATAGCCTGAAGTGGGATTCTTTGGTCACAATGTGAGTTTGGTCTTGGAGGGGAATCTCTGACAGACCTTGGGTTGGAGCAGCACTAGAGGACTCTGTGTGGCACATCACACTTTAGAGCCTGGAGCAAGGTAATTCTTCTCTAAACAAGGCTTAAGTGAAAACACTGCACATAAAATGAAACATCAGCATAAAAATGAATGCTGGAGACACACAGCCTTACAGAATAGCTCCTGGCTTGGGACCTAAGGCCAATATCATTCATTTATTTAGCTAGCTTTATAGTCTGTTAGTTTTGGATTTGAAACTATTACAATAAATGCAGATGGAAAGTGTTTTTACAGTAGGGAAGTAATTAAATTGGGTGTGGGAACTTTGTCAGGAGAATTCTTGGAGTGACATGTGTGTATCAGCAGATTCTTTGTCTTGCTTGGCCTGGGTTTGTCTTTTAGAAAGAAACATTCAAACTGCAGATGTGACTACTAAATTTTTTTAAGAGATGTACTAACCTATGCAACATATAAAAAAATGCTTTTCAGAAGTAACCAGCTATACATGCAGTAAAAATCAACCTCAACAGCATTTATTTATAGAAAGTGGTTGTTTTCTTAACAGAGAGGTAAACTGCACAGAAGGAGAGAGATGTGTAGTTAAGAATTGAAGTTACGTTGGATAGGAGAGTTGTAAACAAAAAAGGAAATGTGACTCTTCAGTGTCACTGACAGACATTTTGATTCACAAACAACTTTGTCTTACAAATTCTGCCAGAGTTTCTCAGGAGTTCTTTTTATCAAATCCATATGAAGGGGTTGTGAATACTTCCTTTTATACCTAAGTGGTTGCATTACACCTTATAGTGGTGGTATTGTGGCTGTACCAATATTATGGCATTCTTTCTTTGTAATTCTGTAGTAAAAATCAAACTCACCCTGCAAGCCTGGGTAGTCATTCAGTCATGCAAAATGCTTTCTGGAGTCATTGGTGTGTGACAGAGGCAGTGAATACTTGGGACTTGCCAACTGTTCTACCACAAGTCTGGAGCAGGCAGGAGCAGCATGGTGGACAACTCTGACATGCTGCCCCTGTATCAAATTCACTAGCAAGATTAGGGAGAGAAGTTCCTGTGTTCAGAGCCTACAAACATACACTGCTCTTCATTTTCCTATATGATGGGTAACTTTAAAATGGTATCAATCCTGAGTGTGCTGAACAGCTCCTACGTGAAATTTAATGTCATACAAGAATTGCTCAAGTCTAGAGCAGTGCTTGAAAATTAACTTCTTTGCAATTGTCTGTGACCTTCCTTTTTATTTAGATAATAAAACTAAGCCATTTTAATTCTAATAAAAAAGCAGTTTCCCTAAAACCAGTAAGCTACACTTAAAGCCTCATACTATGTGGCCTGCGGAAATGGTAGAATATTTGTGATCCTGAAGTCTAGTGAAATGATGAATACGAAGTCTCAAATTCCTCCTCACACTCAGTAACAGCATGTTCTATCTGGCCACACATCCCAGGGCAGCATCTTTCTTTGACACAGCAGTCTGCTTGATGAATGCATCTCTGCTACCCCCAAATCCTCCTTCCCATACCACCAGGCCTGCCAGAGATTACACTGTAAGACCAAAGTCATGTCAGGAACTGAGGTATGAGAGCAAGTATTGGTTTTTCTGGGCTATAAAATGAAATAGGGAGGAGAGAAGTGAAAGGAGGGAGAGAAGTCACTGCAAATAGAAATTCAACAGGGTCTTCCACCGCTTCCTCAAAGTTCACTGATTATAGGAAAAAAGTCATGGTATTTTACCATCTGGAGAGGATGGAAGACTCTGTAGAAGAAAGAGACTTTTTCTGACCGTTTAAACAGTTTATTTTTTTTCCTGGAAGGGTAAAGGAAAATGGCTGAATATTTCACATACTTTCCCTCTTTAAACTATGATATTTATATTGTGATGAAGATATCTATAGGAAGAAAGGGGAAACTTGAAGATTTTGATTAGTAGTTTTGTAAGTTTGGAATAAAAGTTAGCTGACAAATCAACTTAGGAAAATACATAGTGGTGTCAAAAATACATTACTTGTGTATTTGCAGAAGGGCGATGGATCTTTGTATTAGCAAGTTAAAACTAAGCCTTGTGGAGCAAGAAGCCCTCCATTTTATTGAATGATTTTTACTACAAACCCATGGATCCAATATTTCCAATAAAGCCCATTCCTCCTAGCTTTTCTTTTACACACTTAAAAAAAAAAATTCTAAAAGAAACAGAAAAGGAAATGAAGCCAGTCTTAAGCAAATCCTCATGTTTAAGACTTTATCAGATGTTTTATCAGTCAGTCAGAGGCACTATAGTTACTGCATTAGTACCAGCTAGATGGCATTTGTCCCTGTGTGTTGCCAAACTACAAATTCACCAGTGACGATCACTGGTAAATATTGAATCATACAGACAGATCCAGCTGCCAGATAAAACAGTTATCCAAAAAAGTGCACAGGGACTTTTTATGTGTTTAAAAAAGGTCTCCAATATTTCAATGTAATATGGCTTTCAGTGAGGTTCTTACCATAGGTTGCAGCTGTTAATCAGATTATTGCTGTCCTGTTCTTCAGCACCCACGCTTCTATGTGCACCACATAAAATGATTTAAAAGATACAAATTCCTGATTCTGTTTTATCTTAAAAGCCTCTCTTAAGGCTTTTAAATGAGAAATAGGCTTTCATGTTTTCTCACTGGTCTCATTTTGATACCTACTCATTGTTTTTCATTAGTCAGCATACAGAGTGCATGTACTTGTCCAGAGACAATTGTCATTAATGCATTCACAAGTAAGTAGATGGTATTGAATATCAGTGAGAGCTACCACAGTTTTCCCATGAACTTCACTTGACCAAAGTTTGTTTCCTGTGCAGTTTGGGCACACTGTTGTGGATGCAATGTTCACTATGTTTACTGTATCTGAGCTATGCATGTGTGCATTACCAAACAGTTTTTCCATGAACATTCATACACTCAAAAAGATAAAAATAAGAGTAACATGTATCTTCTGCACCTTATTCCAGACAATCAGATCATCAAAAGCGTTCCATTCTCATCAGTTTCAACTAAAACACACCTGAGATTTCTTTCACCAACTAATTCCCTCAACAAGACCTTAACAGTGTTATCTCAGAATGATTGCAGGGATGGGTCATTCTTTCAGTCAGGCATTGGCTGGCCCATATTTACCAGATCTAACGCTGTAACTCCTCTGACAGATTCTGTGATGAAGCTTTTGTGCCTTTCCCATGATTCTGAAAACAGTTGTCCCTCTGCATACCAGTTCTTTGTAGAGTGGGACCAGCAGTACCTTCCCATTCATTTGCGGTTCAAGAGATGAACAGCATTATTGTTACATAGTAAAGAGGAGCTTGCAATTGAGCTGCTGAGCAAGAAAATCCAGCAAAGGCTATGGAAATTGTAATTAAATTTTCAGCAATTATAAAAGAAAAAATAAATAGTATTGGTTGTGCAGTAAAAACAAGCAAACCAGTCCACCTGGCTTTCATATGTGTTGTTTAAATGTGTTAGGCTCCCTAATTTTCTTCTCATACATATCTTAGAAGGTTTTTAGAATGTGAGGGCTTGTTGTCTTGTGAACCATATGTAGCTTATCTTGGCCAGAGGATAATGCTTTTCTGGGTCAGGGGAAGTGTAGCTCCTCTGTATCCCATAGTGAATAATCTGTGGATTAGATAATGATGTGATAAATGGGCTTCATTTGAGGAAATGAATTATTGAGAGGACTCTGATTTAGACTTCGAAGGTGAGATTCATCTCATCCTGAAGGGGACATGTAAGGTAGGCACTTCTGAAATGCCATTTATTTGAACTTCCTTCAATTGATGACTTACTGTATCTCTTTTCTCCTGAGGAACCATGCAAACTCCACCAGCAATCACATGTTGCTCTGCTGATTTATTGTAAGACCAACTAGATACACAATATGAACAAAGGCAATGAAAACATTTCTTTCAATTTTACAGATTCAGTGTTTCTGCAAAACTGGTCAATTCCAGAAGGGAATACCTGCAAAAATAAGGTTATTCTTTAGCCAGGAAAAAAGACTTTTTGACTAGCTTCTGGTATTTCTTGAGCTTGGGGCAAACTATAAGGAAGAACAGACACAGCAAAACAAATTTGATATGAAAAGACAGAATAATTAAATTGAAAGATTGCCACAAGTAATTTTGGGGACTGGAAGAAAAACTAGTCAAGAGGAGGGATGGTATATGCCAGAGTATAGAATTCATGTCAATGAGGCCGCTACAGTTCTAAACACTTCACCTAAGAGAAGGTTTGGCAGGATCAAGCCCAGACTTCTCAGTCAAGACAGTGACTGGCAAAAGTCATAAGACAATTTTCCAATTTTAAAATAACTGCATCGTGGAATAATATTTCTCATAAAGACCACATTCTGTAACACACAGGCTTAGCTTGCGGAGAATGTTTTACACAAATCTGTTGCATATTAAAGTTTGGGTGCACTCATTTAGCCTGCATGCCACTCAGGCAGTTGGAGTCAATCAAAGTAACGTGGCTAGGGAGATGACTCTTCACTGAATGACACAGCAACCATGACAATTCCTACAAGGAGCACTTGCCTTGCTGTGTGAAAATTTTATTTTCAGGCGTGCAGTTTTCAGGCAACACAAGTCTCTCCTATTTTTAGAGCAGTCTGTGTGGTATCTCTCTGCCTTCTGAGCGCCGATGTTCTCAGTCCTTAACTTTAGAAATTCAGTCTTCTGGTTACCCAAGGCCTGTTGAAGCTGGTCACTGTCTGCCCGTCAGATTTTGTTGGCTCTGGATCCAGCCCCAAAGAGTCCTAAAAATATATATGGTATGTTTACAGAAATTACAATAATCTATTTAGAGTGCAAATACATGGCAACTGATGACATCACAGGGAAGTATTTTAATGGTTTATATTAACAGATCCCTGTGGCTTACAACAACAAAAGTAATGTATTTTTTATATTTCATGCCTGTTAAAAATTCCTAGGGCTTTTTGTTAATATTAGGCATAACATACTTTCTGTGATATTAGTAATAATTTATCCCTGTGATCCCAAGCCAGATCATGTCAATGTTAAGACTTCCATTAACCTGAATCAATGGTGGGTCAGATTTCGGATAAATGAAAGCAACAAAACCCAAGTTTTGAACAATTTTTAAAATTAAATTTATAAATTGAAATTTATAAATTTCACATTGAAATTTATAAATTTTCACTTTGAAAAAGAAATTGGATAAACGAGATTTTAGCAGAAGTGTCAATAGAAGTAATTTGGAGATTTTGGAGATCAAAGTGCCTTGTGATTTTTGAGTTAACTAGAGCACAATTTCTGTATTAATTAATGTATCATAAAACTTTTATAATTGTTGAATCTTCAGGAATATCTTAGATAGGGTGAATACTGGTTTTGAGTGAAAAATGATAACCTGATAGTACACCTGCAAAAGTTTTTGCTTAAGCCAGTAGTGTCTTAAAGCCTTATCCTAAAATTTAACTGAATTTTGAGCCATAAAATGACAGTGTTTGTTCTTCTTACGTGTGCAGCACATGTAATCACAATGAGAAGGAGTCCTGTTTCTTTCTCCTGTGGTCTATTTTTTACTCTGTTGTATCACATTACAGCAACACACAGGAGAACTAATTCAGACTCTGTTCCAGCTACTTTGACCTCTTGTATACTCTAAATATATTTTACCATTGGTGAGCCTGAATAGTAAAAGTATTTGATTCCACCTACTTTGCACTTCAAATATAGCTGGAAAAATTCTGAGAAGAATGTAGACAATGAAAAGAAAATGGCCATGGACATCCAAACCACCTGTTCTGAGATTGGTACAGGCTGATTTTTATATGAATCCCATTTTTCCTCAAGTATTTTTAAGTGTAATTTCTTGGCTAGATGTTTCCCATTTTAAATGCTGTCAGCCAGCCATATGTACTCAGTAAGCATTTAACTAACACCATGCAGTGAGTATGCTGTACTCATATTTAACATATCACAATTCACCTCTTTGCCATCCTGCTAGGCCCTGATCAGTCATTAGAGAAAAAATAAGTAGGAAATAAAAATAGAATTGTCATGGTTTACGCCCAGCAAGCAACCGAGCACCACACGACCTCTCTCTTACCTCACCCCCTACACACCCACCCCAGTGGAATGGGGAGAAGAATCAAAAGTAATCCTTGTAGCTTGTAAAAAAACTGTTTAATAATTAAAACAAGGTAAAATATCTAACTATAGTAAATAATAATGATGATGATGATAATAATAATTTAAAAAAAAAGGCAAAAAACCCACTACAAACAAGTGATGCACAATAGAGTTCCTCACTGTCTGCTGACTAATGCCAGACCCCTTCCCAGAACCCAGATAATTCCCACTTCTGGGTAATTCCTCCTGTTCATAAGGTGGGGATGATATTCTCTGGTGTGGAACATTCCTCTGGCCCATTCAGGTCACCTGTCCCAGCTATGCTCCCTCCCAGCCTTTTTTGCATACCTCCTCACTGGCAAAGCATGAGACACAAAAGAAAAAAGTCTGTGACTTAGGATAAACACAACTTACCAAAACCAAAACACTCTCATGCTGAATCCAAAACAGCACTGCAACAGCTACTGAGAAGAAATTAACTCTATCCCAGCTAAGGACAAGAATGAAAAAATTCCAGATAAAAAGAGACCACCCAAATTAGGTAAAAAAGAAAGCAGTTTGGCTTTCTTTTTTTTAAACATCTGTTTCTTCCACACATTACATAAATGCATGTTAAACCAGTTGTAATATTTTAGGCTTTGCCTCCCCTCCTTATGTTAAGACAACCTTATCAGAGAGCAATTCTGTACCTGAGCTCCCTCCACACACAGCTTAGTCTGAGCAGCAGTCAGTGTTCTCCTCTGGGAACAGAAGTCAAAGGATCCAGATGACAAGGAGGGAAAGAGGCTCCTCCAAAAGCAGCATCTGGCTCTTTGGCAGATTTGTCAAGCACTTCTGCTAATGGGTTTGGATTTGCCCAGAGGTCTTTTATGTGGTTACATTGCAGATGGTCTGTCTGTTCTATCTTCTCCTTTTGAACACTTTTATTAAAAAAAAACAACAAACTGATAAGTTCTTTATGGGTCTCACAAGATGCCTGTGCAGGCTCCTTTCTGTTAGTCATTGCAAAGCTTTCCACATATCCAAATGTGTGTCTTGAGTTTTGTTGGCAATTCTGGACTTAGTTCTCCAGTTTGGCTGCCAAATGATGTAATTTACCATGATCTGACTTCGTATTATTGTCAAATTTCTTTAGGAATTTCTTAATGTCTTTTGTAGAGCAGAATAACTTTACTTCCCCTTGAAGCATGAAACATACTTGCTTACCACTAACCATCCACCTTTGAAGAGATAAGTTCAAATCTGGATTTTGTTAAACGTGAAAATTAGTATGATGGTCTCAATCTAATTCATAGGGGATTTGTGTCTGCCATTTAAGAGAGGCCCAGGACTGAAGCAGCAAGTCTGTGGGAAGGTATGCTTGGCAGAGCTATGGAGAAAGGCATGTGCTGTGCCCAAATAAATAAAGCAATTCAACGGATCAACTTTTTAACAGAATTATTTATTGTGTGGCGCGAGTGCAGAAGAGGGCAGAGAGGGAGAACATCCTGTTTGGTGAATTCTGTTTAAGTTCTGTTTCAATTTACAACTAAATCTCTGTCACTTTAATTTTTAAGGGTTTTGGGATTTTATTTGCTTTTCAGTGTAGAAGTAATTGGCAGGTGACTAGACATAAGATCATGTTTTATTCCTATGTTATTTCAGGCTTATGTCTTATTTTCCTTCTAATTATGTAGATTAAATTAAATAGAAAATAAACCCCTGTGCTCTCAAAGATGTAGTGCTTTTCATGACTTTCTCAAAATAGTACCAGAGAAGCACATCCACTCCTCTTAGCTTTTCATTATTATACCATGTTTCCCAACAGCAATACTTTAACACTTGCTGAAACAAGAAAAACTTTATTATAAAAAGCAACCAAGTGAGATGTTATGAACATCTCATACCCTGCCCTGTCTCGCAAACAGAGGTGGGAAACCTCTGCTAAGTGCAGTAATGTTGCAGTCTTAGATCTGCAATATGGATGTGGGTGGACTTAAAAACCAACAGCGCTGTAGGGCTTGTTTCCTGCTACCTTGTTTTTCCCTCACTTCTTGGACAGAAGTGGATATTTAATGATTTTAAAAGGCTAAGCATTATGTCAGAAGTCTTGGTGGGATCCAACCATTTCATGTAAACCATGTTTTGAACAGCGGGAGCTATAAATGAAGGTGACCAGCAGAGAGGCTGGTTCCCAGGGCTGCTGTGTGTGTGCTGGGGCAGTGAGGGCTGGAGTGGTGGCTCTGCTGGTGCCCCACTCCTGTGGCTCTGGCCAGGCAGGCAGGTATGCCCTGGCCTGGTGGCTGGGTTATCAGCACGCAGGCTGAGCTGGAACCGGAGGTGTTACAGATTTGCAGCTGCTACCTGCCCCTTCTGGTGGCCCAAGGGGATAATTCAGGGAAGGAGAACTGTGCCCCAGAGCTCTCAGTGACACGTATTTATTAGCTCTTAGAAAAGTCACCTACTTCACCCCAAATGAAAAAGGTGTGTATGCATTAAGTTTCAAATTATAAAATAACTTGGGGAAATCAAAGAGCAAAGCAAAATGAAGTGCAGACATTTTATATCAATTGTAAAGAACAGCCAGCATTGGTGCATTTATCAGAGCATCATTCTCTCTTTTGCTCAGAATAATGGAATTTGTTTTGAGGGTAATTAGTAATGGAAAGTTCTTTCAGATTCTTCCAGGCAATAAGGTCACCCTGGGCAAAATGACAAGGGATCTGTGCAGCACACCTTGTGTACCTTGCCATCTGGAATGGCTGTGCCCAGCTACACCTTACAGCAGTGAGCAGATGCTGAAGCAGTTAAGGCATCAGGCAGTCAGCAAGTTGCATATATTTGTTTTATATTCTAAACCAAACTCATTGTTGGGACTGCGATTAGAGAACAGAAATAATTGCTTTTGACACAAACTGTTTTGGAGCCAAACATAATGTGCTCCACATGAGGTAAACTACAGAATATTTGTCTTGGGAGCCAAGTTTCAGATCAGGTTTAACTTACAAGGGGAACTTCACTGTTAAAAGTGAGATGCATTAATGTTTCCCATGTTAAGATTGCTTGCCAATAACTCTGTATTTTATATTTACGAAGATTCAGAATGTTTGCATTAAAATACGAATAGAGCATGAAAGCTACAAGTTTTTGGCAGCTCCTGTATTCTGCCTAGTCTGTCATCATAACTCATCCTTTCTGGAAGCTGATGAAGTTCTTGCAAGGCCCCTGTACTGGTGGCTAAAGAAATTACATTGGAATGAGGTATGGTCATTCTTAATACAGCACACCTGAAGGCTTCTTTCCTGTTGGACATTTCCGGGTAAAGAAGAACTAAATTACAATAACTAGTTTGAAATATAACAGACATCTCAATTTAGGGTGAGTCAGACACAATCCACCCCTTGCTCTTTTTTTTATGAAAATATGAGTTCACACTTACATCATGCAGTCCAGGCTCCACTGAAGCCAACAGCAAAATTCCCAGCCCTTCATCCCTGATTTCCCAATTTTAGATCTGCTTAAATATTGTCTGACATGAATACATTTGACATTATTATTTTTAAATTCATAATATTACCACTGCAGTAAGCAGTGTCATTTTGAAGGCTGTGTTTTACAAAGGACAGATTAGCAACAGGCTAGTAATTGGCAGAGCTGATCATCTCCACCTTCCTCTGTCTGTATAAAAATGAGTCTTTGGTTGTTTTGAGTCTGATTCGAGCAACAAAGAAAGAGTTTGTGAGATTCTTTGGTCATCAGGTTTGTTACCTATTCCTTATGTCCACACAGGTCATCTGTCAGACATGCAGAAGGGGTGCTGAAATTTCCAGGAGATTTTTCAGATGTGACTCTGAGCAGTTGTTCTGCAGGAGTGCTGGCATAGGGGGGAAGGCCACAGGCTTGCTGTTTGCATGCCAGCCATCTCCACAGAAGTATTTGTTATTTGTTCATGGCACAGCACATCATCTTGTCAGACCCACAGCACTTGCAAGTGCCCATCACGTATGGAAGTGACCAGAAGTTCTTGGGTGAATGACTCTTTGAAAATGTGGCCCTGTGGTCCAAAGACTTGCATTTAGATCTTATATATCTGTAAACTGGTAGTTTATATTTCATGTACAAGTTGGGTACTTGACAATCTCCCCATGGAACAGTGGTGTTATTATCACTTTTGATTTATTTAAATACTCACATAAGGACTTAAAAACCTACTTTAGTCTTTTATTTTTTTTTTTTTTTAAGTAGCAGGTGTCTGTGCACCTTTATGTGTTTTCTGTTCACATGCCCAGGCTTGGGATGGGCCAGCCTCTGCCTGTGCATGGAATAAGAGAATCGAGCACACAGCCCTTCTGTCTGCCATTCCTTCAGTCCCTGGTCATCAGCCCTTATTAGTTTAGATGTTGTGTCTCTGGCTCCTGGAGTGGTTTTCTCTAACCAGCTGCCTCTTTCCTTAAGAAGATGGGAATTATCTATTCAGACACCACATTACCTCTTTCCAGATACTTCCTCCAGTGGCTGGAGTATAAACCATGAGCTAAAATTGCATCTCATCAAAACTGTGGCTGTCACATTAGGATAGCCCAGAAAAGAGATCTCAAAGGCTGGGATCCAGCTGGCCAAAAGGAGCTCTGCATAGCTTTGCTCTTTTTGTGTGCATCTGTTTATTATATCACAATGTAACAGTTTCCCATATAAAACTATCTTTTGCCTTCATCAACTCAAACCAATCTTAAACTTAAGAATGGAGAGAAAAGGTGGAAGAGGAACATATGGGAAAAAAAGCGCCTCTTGTTATTTACCTTTTCAGTGTCAGCCTGCCTATTTCCCTACTCTGAATCTGTGTTTTGTAACTGAACAGTCTCCTGAGCATAGAGAGGGTGAGCTGGAAGTTTATGTGGGTGTAAGTAAGTTAGTATGTTCCACTCCCCCTGATTTGTCTTGATTTTTATTTATTTATTTTAATCCTTATTTGCATTGGACAAGTTGGCTACATGTCCAACAGGAAAATACAGAAATGGCTGTATTATTATATGTTATTATTCTATGTTTTATCCAGAAATTGGGGAAATCCAAATTAATTTTACATTGTCTTTTAATTGTGACAGGGAAATGACATTCATTCCAAATAATAGTGAAAGCAGTGATAAATTAATGTAATGTGGATTTGTGGCCGACTGAACTGCACTAGAATAGACTGTTTTCTGTGGTTTTCTGGAAACCACATTAAATGACATTAAACTGAAATAAAATGTCTCAGTCAATCAGAAACAAGGGAAATCATGCTGTTACTGACTTTTAAGCAAACAATAGTTTTCAGCAATTATATAGAACAACAGTCCAAGCTGTCTAAATTCATTGGTGTGTTTAATCATCATAAGAGCAAACCTAAACTCTTCATTTTCAGGCACAAGAAGAAAACACCAGTGTTTCTTTTCTGGCAAAAAATAAACTTGAATTTGTAAGCATTTTTCTTTCACAGTATTTATTCATATCTTCTCACTAGAGTCACAAAGAAAAAACACATATATCCCTTTCAGTAAAAAAATATCAGTTTATTACTATAGCAGTAGCCATATACTAGATAACAAAAGCTTCAGCCTTTGGCAGTTGCTCAAGCAGTAAGAAGAGAGAGAAGCGTAGATTTAACAAAGACAAAAAATATCTACACCTAATTGTTAGGAAGCACAGAGAAGCTCAAGGTGGCACAGGGTCAAAAAAGGGAGGGTGAGAGCAAAAGCTTAACAGGGGAAATGAGAATGGAGGGTGAGGAAGAAGCTGCAGTGCTGTTAAAATAAATATCTTTTTCTCTAGCTGTGAATAGTGTGAGGGGGCAAGTCACAATGCTGGCCTTTGTCACCAAACCTGCTCCCCCGCCTTCTCAGCTGAGCCCTCTGCATCAAGAGCACCCCAGGCACCAACACTGTCTGCCTGTCAGACAGCTCCTGTAAAGTAATACTGTCTGCAGGAGGGTTTTTCCTCCTGGTATTAGAGCTTGAATAGCCAAGAGAAGGACAATAGGCAGGAAAGCAAAACTGAGATACAATCACGACATGTGCCCCTTTATGCCTTGAAGAATTACCTAAGGAGTCCCATCCTCTGTAAGACAAGCAGTTTATTTGAGATCAAAAAAGCTATTAAACAAAATCAGGCACTTTTGAATTTTCCTTAAATTATTGTTCCTTTGTACTAAAAGGACCTTCTCCACAGTGCAGTTACTGCAATATATGGTATGGGTTCTTTCCCTGCAAGCTTGAGCTCATATGCTAGGAAGCTTCATGGTGATATTCAAGCTTGTATTGAATATTCCATAGGAAGTCTACTACAGTCCTTACTTTTTACTTACAGTTTTGCAAAGCTCAACTTCATGATATTTTAAATTGTTTTTACCTATATGGTATTCCTTAACGTGGTAGAAAAACTTGGATGTTTTAATTTTTTGTTTCACTAAGGTTCCCTCTCTTCAGTACCCTCTGTCTGACATTGGCTGTAGATTGACAGAAGTATTTTTATTTTTGGAATACTAATGTGACTTTGCTTTTGCCTCTTTCCATTACTTTTTTAATATGAAGGTTGACACTGTGCTTACAGACACATAAGAAACAGAAATTATACAGCTGTAATCCACCTCCTATCCCCAAATGGTTGCAAAACATTTAGCACTTGTTTTCTGTACTGCTAAAAAAAAAAAAAAAGTAATAAAGTAAAACTCTGAGGAGTATTTTCTGGTTTTATCAATATAACATGACATTATTTTACTGCTTCTTAGCACTGTATCACTTTACAAGTTAAGAAAGGAGGCCTCAAGGAAAGTGAGAAGGAGGTCTTGCTAGTGTCCAGTCCTATTATTTGTGTTTTAACTCTGGCAAGCTCCCAGAACTTGTATGTTGGAGGGAAAGCTTTAGGGATATTGTGCCTAGAATAGTAAAAGTTCTGCTATTTTGGCCATCTAAGTGTAAGATCTATAGGTGGGCTTGATGAGCCAGGGAAAACAAGAGGGGTCTCAAGTCGTCTCAATGGAACTAACTTACCTCATCGGTTTTTCTCTTCCTTCCGTACTTTTAGAGTGACAAAAAAGTGACAAAGTCTGCCATAAACAGTGTAAAAGTACCTGGAAAAGAAAACACTAGCTTGTATTTTGGGACTGGTGGAATGACTGGAAATGTTACTCACTTGAGGAGTTTTCTTCAGCTGTGTGTTGTGTCGCACTGTTGGCCTCCAACTGATCTTCCGTGGAAAGGTGTTGGGAAAGTTTTTGTTGTGCATGCACATAGACACATGACTGTGTGTATATTGAGGACCAGAGGATTATTGTAAGATTGGATGTATCTGTCTGTTGGTGTACATGTATTTGTATACAACTGTATATCCCCTGGAAACCTGTCCATCATCCAGAATCTCCCTCTCTTTGCATTCTTTCTCAATGAAGTCTTTGAAAGGGTTGGTGCAACTCCTTTTTGATTGCATTATTTACAGTCCTTTTAGGCACAATAAACATGAAAAAATGTCTGGCCTAACTATGAATGTAAAAAAAACAAAACAAAAACCCCTTTATAAATGCAGTGTTATCTAAATTATTGATTCTTTTAAGCTTTGTGGCAGATTTTTTTGTAGATTGAACAAATGAAATTTGTGTGTGTGCATCCATTTTGATTGTTTTCATCAGAATAGTATGAGCTAGTTCAGACTGCATATGAAAGAGAGGTGAGCTCCCTAGTCCTGTTCAGGTCATGACTGAAAGATCTGCCCAAAAAATTTCATGTGGAAAATGGGAAAAAAAATTAATCCACTTTGTCTTCTACCAAATGGTGTAGTTGGTCTGAGAGCCGAGCTGATACCAATAGGACACAGATTTAGCTGAGTTTAAACAGGTCTGTTGTCCAATTTCCTATTGCACTAAAAGTTAATGTTAAATAAAGGGAAATTCCCTGTTTGCTTAATTTGGGAACAGGGTGGCTGATATTTAATTGGACAAGACTAAAGTTTTCTGTGAGAAAGTATGGACTGTTTAAGAATTGAGGTTATGACACAAGGGATATAAGAAAAGCAGGGGAAATCCAACCTAACAACAACAACAGCAAATAATAATAATAATAAAAATAATATGCATTTTTGCCACAGTGAGGTTTAGTGGGATTCTGCTAAAGAAATGTATGTGGCAAATTTATTATCAAAGAATTTCAAATACTTAAAAAAATTGAGTTATGATTATTTATAAACTAAATTAAATTATTCAATTTTAAATAGCCTCCATCTAGTCCCTCTTTCAGTTCTCCTGTAATTTGGATTTGCTGCAAATTGTGCACAGAGGAATTGGTATTTGTAAAATGTTTTGCTTAGGCTGGGATTTGAAGCACTTTGTTTTCCTATTAGAACATTTATTCTTTTATAAATCTTTAATAAATTATTTCATACTTTTGATCTTTTTGGTAAAAAAATTTGAACTGTAGTAAAAGTAGATTATGTAGCAAAAATTTTACATTTTAAAACATCATCCCTTTCAAGAAAATTATGTAAATATATTCTACTTGTAGAATTAGTAAATAATCAAGCTAGTTACATGCTGTGGAAGGAGCTTTTTACCTTTAAAACAACACAAATGAAAGCTGTACAGAAATACAAAGATGCAGTTGTCAAATGGGGCAATCATAATTATCCCTAGTTACACCTTTTTATGCATGTTTGGGAAGTGCTGGGCTGTGCACTCTGGTGGTCTGGGGTGGGGCACAAGTTCTGATCATCCACACCTGTAAAGATGGGACAGAAGAGGGTAGAATTTGTCCCTTTGGATGCTGTTCCTTAATCCACTTCTGAGCATAGGCTAACCCTTGAAAAGATGTAACTTCAAGCCAGGGAACAGAATATGCTCTAACTGGGAAGGCTCAGAATTCCCACACAGTCATATTTTTGATTCAAACCAAAATTGTGTTGTCCACAGGTTGGAGTTAAAAGCCCACTGACATCTGTGATTCTGTGAAATGGGAGGTTTTAGAGACTTTTTCAGTAAACCTCTGATATGATCCACTAAGCACGAGCAAATACCAACTTTCAAAGACTTTAAGCACAGACAAAGCAGAATAAAAGACAAATCGGGCTTGTCAGGTTTCAGGTTTTTGCTCAGAAGCTGAGAACAATGCAAACCTTCTTCAAACAGTCAAGAGTTAATTAAAACATCTTCTTACCAAGCAATCCATTTCCTGTCAAAATTTATCATTTTATACAACATAGAATTTTACTTAATTATTCTAAAAAGCAGTCTGAGACATCACAGGAGGGACAAAACTAAAGCTCAAACAGTCATGTACCTGGCAGAGAAACAAAATATGTAAAATAAAATTGTATGGTGTAGTTTTTTAAGCACATTTAACAATAAACTTTATTCCATCTAAATCGGAACACACTGCATTTACTAGAAAGCAGTTTTTAATAAATAGCTGCATGAACTTAGAAGTATTAATTACTCCTTCAGAGATTTCTTTTAAACTTTTTTTAGTGCAGAAAAGCACATACTGAACCTGAACCTGCTTCTGATTAAGTCAGTGAAGGCAGGACTCTGATAAACATTTAGTTTAACAAAATGAATTCAAGATGTTGGAATTATTTCATCCATTTTACTAAGCATTTTTCCTGAATCCTTCATTCACTGAAAGATAAGATTTCAGTAAGTCTGTTACATCTTCCTGAGAATTTTTTAGGCTAAAAGTAAACTAAATGCATCCAGGAAAGTGAATTGAATAATACATGTTACACAGAAGGCAAAGTGCACTTCTGTAAATAAATCACATAGAGATATATTAAAGTAATCCCTGTACTTGTTCACACAGGATGGAGCGCCCAGGATAATACAATGTATGCACATGGTTTTGTGAAACTTTTTACTGGTTTGGATATCCTTTTTATTCTTAATAGACTACCAAGAAGTGCAGGATGTCTTTTACTCATGCAGAAAAATTGTCTGTGAATGCAGTACTTTTAAAATAATTTTAGTCAAATAACTTGCCATGTCTGTGGGCTGGGATGCCATTTGTTATACAAAATAAATTAGGGCAATAAAAATACTTGTCTGCACAGTTTGGAACAACAAAAAGTATTCCTTTTACAAAATTTGATTGTTTATATACTTTACCAAGAAAATGAGACTTAGTGGACCTAATTTTCTAATTTAAAAAATCTGATTTGATTCAGAAAACCTGATTTATTTGACCGTGAAAAGTACTTAAGTTGGATACTTCTTAAATACACTAGGTGGGTGAAACAGTGATTTTGCCTATGAAATGCTGCTCAAGTATTTGCATCTGTGACAATGATATATGCCTGTCTGCAAAGAAATTATTGTAACTTTCATGTTAACCAAGGGGGGAAAAAACCCACGTGTGAACTTTCTAAGCTGGAACTGCCCATTAAGTGTCTGTGTGCTGATCAGACTTCAACAGGAAATCGTGATATTTAAAACTGCCAAGTGAACACGTGGGGAGAATTACACTGTATATGCAATGAAACAAGCATTGTTTATTTTGTGTAGCATTCTTCTGCTCCCTTAAATACATACAAGACGGAAACTTGTAGACTTTTTTTAACCTTTAGCTGCTATCCTTGTGCTGAAACTGCTAAACAAAACCTGGCAGACTTGTAAACAACTTGAGTTCGTTTCATTTCATCTAACACTGATCACATATACAGTAGACAATAAATATAATGCACTGCTGACAGATGTGTAGAAATGTATATACAATTAGATGAAGAAATTTGGTTCAAGTTGCAGTTTATGCCTCTGCATTTTCTTGAATACAGCTGTAAAATTCTTACCTGATGATGCATGACCTCCAGCAATGCCAGTTTTTTCCTGCTCATCCAGAGTGCTGCTGGAGAGGCTATCTGCCAGTGGCTTAGCAGTGCATCTCATGGTTGACTCAGGCATTTACTTGAGTAAATGAGATTCTTTGCTTCATGGGGCTTTGGGTAAGGCCTTCATCCATTTTCCCAGTTGAGGTGTAATATTTTCTACATTTTCTTGTATATATTCAAGGCATGAAAGCACTGAATCTGTGTCTTCGGTTAAGTGAACGGCCCATATTTGATGGAAAGGTAGTGTGGTTTTGTTTGTTTGTTTTTCCAGAGAGGAGGATGTGTGGAGCACAGAAGGTCGGCAGTTTCAAAGTGAAACTTGAAATAAATACTTAAGGTGTTGGGTGTTACCTTAACGATTTGCCATGGGTTGCCCTGGTCAGAATATGAATACCTGTTGTCTTACTGAACCATTCCAACTGTTCATCTCTTTCCTCACCATCTCAGACCTCTACAGTCTAATGGGGCTTTTACAGCTCTGTAAGACAATCTTTCTGTTGGCCTTTGGCGTATACATATGGTAAATTGTTCTCCTGTTACATGTGGGCTGGCAACTTTGCTCTGGGAAAAAAAAAGTTCTGTGTAATTAATGTATAAGTGAAGCAAGGAATAGGCGAGCACACACTGCAAATTGGATTGCAATTACCGGTCTAAGAAATGAGCTCCTTGTCTGCTCTGTCTTTGTCTGAGAGAGGCAGATCTGCTGTCACTGCATGAAAGCCATCTACAGGCCCCCAGTGTAACTCTGATGCTGGAATTCATTGCAATCTAAATCCACTTGAAATTTTGCAAGCTTCCCAGAAATTACGCAGGAGAAAACAAATAGCAAGTGATCCAAGAAGAATATATACATTTGTGGGAGTGAAGCATTTTCCAGATGTACATGAAAGTTCTGTTCATTCACTTGTATGGTCTGTTCCTGTGATTTAGTGTGGATGCAGTGACTGCTGGTGGTTGGAACACAGACAATGAGAGGCAGACATTCCTGTATCAGCTTTCTATGTAATGCCTGACTTTTCACCTAATTTCTCTATTTTCTTCTAAGAAATACCTATATACCTGAATTTGTTCATTTATCTCTCCATCTGTCCATCCATATGTGTGCACCTCCTCATGCACAAACTCTGTGGCATGTTTCATGAGTCTGTGTCCCTTCATAATACCTAAAGGAAACATGAAAAATAGTACACTGTTGCTGTTACCTACTTTGCTAGGTTTGGTAAAAAGCAAAGATGGCAACGGAACCTGTCCTGATCTGTTAATCTGGCTGCATTGCAAACTCTCCATATTAAAAACAAAAAAAAACTTATTACAGAAAAAGCAGATTATTTTAGATAGTATCACAATGCATTAATACTGTCACCTTGGTTTTTAACAGGTCTATGGAAATGCAGGATCTAGCAAGTCCTCATAATCTTGTTGGAAGTAGTGATGCACCAGGTAGTTCCAAACTGGATAAATCTAATCTCAGTAGCACATCAGTCACGACAAATGGAACAGGAGGTAAGTATGACACAGCTGGCACATAGAAAGTTTGGCTAATTTTTAGCCATATGCATTTTTTACCATAATTTCCAGAATTACCATATGCCTATTTATAAATCCAGCAGGAATTATGAAAAATTGGCAGTCGTACAAGTGTAAATTTCTAATTACAACATCACTTTGATTTGCACCGACTGAAATAAAAGGCTGAACTGAAACAAGGTACAAAGATGAAATAGGGGAATTTTTTGAATGGTTGCTTTCAACACAGGGTTAAATGTTTGCTAACACCTGTTGGTAACTTAGGAAATAAATTACATTTTCTGTGTCATACTTCCTTGATATAGAGATAATAATTTACTCTTATACCCTGAACTACGTGCATTTAAGTTAAATTAAAATCACTGTCAAGAGAAGAACATCAAAATTAGAGAGAGGGTGCCACACCCTCAGGTGCAGCCCATGAGAGTGACACTGTGGATATGAGTCAAACTAGAGTTTCTTTTTTGGAGTTTATACATTGCTGTCTATTTTACCAGTTGGCACTAAGAAAATCTTTTTGGTTTGTTCTTTCTGGCCAAAAGGTAGGGCATTTTATTCACTTACACCATTTAAATAAAAGTCTGTCAATGTCAATAAAAAGTGGATGTGCCTGCAGGGTAAATGAGCTCGTGAAGAAGGGCTGAACTGTGTTTTTAAATAGAATCCTTATACCCACACAAAGAGAAAACTTCAAGCATGCTCTTAAAGAACACTAGTAACTAGATGCCTCTATGTTATACAATGTGCATAAATAAACCAGTTAAAATACTATCCATAAAAACAATACTGTTCCCATTCAAAGGCTTGACTTAAAGAGCCAAAACACTCTTTGCCTTGAAGGCTGTTCATTTGCACTGAACAGACATTGGGAGAATGAGCTGTTGTACCATTCCTGTTCTCAGGAGACAACATGACTGTGTTAAATACTGCAGACTGGTTGCTGAGCTGCAGCACTCCCTCCTCTGCAACAAGTATGGGAGACCCTGGTACAGTGCATGTGTGTGGTGTGCCTCCATGACTGCTGTGTGACATTCCCCGCGTCCGCTCCGGTCTTTTCTTACGCACTTTGAACCTTCTCATTGGCTTCCCCCCCAGCCCCTGAGCCTTTTTTCCCTACCCTCCCTCACAGGCTTTTCCCACAGCCAGAAAACTGTTAGGAAGTTGCAACAAGCAGTTATCTTGCAGTGCTTTGAAAGTCATTTGATGAGCAAGGAGAATTTAACCCGCTTATAATTAGCTTAGCTGTCTACATGCTCTGAGTGACTGGGATTGTCTCGTGGTGTTCAGCAATGCTGGGAATTGCCAATAGTCAGCATTGGTGGAAATCAGACCAATGGCATTTTCACAGAATGCCCATTTGCTTTTCTTTTATTTTTAAGTAGAGCGTTGCATGATTACCTGAGCACAAGTCAAGGTTGTCAGTATTGTTCTTACTCCTACTACGACTTCCATTATTATTCAAAGTTTATGTCTAAAGTGCTGCCACATGTAACTTGCCATTTTTAAAAAATTCTGGCCAAATTTTCCAAGCTGTTGTTTTCATTTTTGGGTTTCCTGACATGTATTATTAATTGTCATAAGTTTTAAGGATTAATAATAACTTTATATGTGATATTGTTGCAGTATGTATGGGATTAATCAGAGGTGTAACCACAGATCACTGCAAGTTTCTCTGCAAGTAGTTACAAAGGTGCTTAAATTGTGCAGGTTTGGACTAAAGTTAAGAAGATTTCAAAAACTTGCCTTTTAAAAAAATCCCTCAGAATTAGCTTGCCATTTGTAAAATGCATACACAAAGAAAATTTACAAAATAATGCAAAACTTGACTTGAGCACAAAAGATCATTTGCACTAGAATAACTCCTTCAATGAGAATGCTTCTGGTCAATTATAAGAGTTAATTTTAAGAAAGGACTGAGATACCTTGGTCTGTCACCCCATTTAACTGTTCAGCATGTTCAGGTAAATGTGGAAGGTAACAATTTAAGTGTTAGTTATTAGTAGTGAGGAAATACAGTTTGTTCCTTGTATTAAATCTGATTTTCCATAAGCAATAGAATGTTTAGAACTGTGCTTCTAGTTGAGTATATTCCCAGGAAAACTCGATGACAAGCTGTGTGATTTACTGTTTTATATGAGCTTTTAAAAACAGATTTGTTTGCTCTGTTGCACTTGCTTGTCCTTCTTCATCCATAGTATTAGCACCCCTTGCCCTTAAAACTCTGCATTCATTTTCAGTCCTTAACATAGAGGGATGCTTTAGAGAAAAAAAACAGGTCAGCAGAGCAGCAGTCATTTTGATCTGCTACATCCTTTCATCAAGTAAAGAAGGTATATTGTAGAAGCTGTAGCTTGTTGGGAGCTCTATTCTGAGTTCACCTTAAAATAACAAAGTTTGGATGAGATCCCTGGGGGTCATTTGGGCCAAGCATTGCTCAGAGCAGAGCCAACTTTGCTGCTAGATCACGTCACTCAAGCAGCACTGACTTTCCCTCCTACATCTAATTGGATATGTCCCTCAGTGCAGCCTGTGTCTGTCCCCACCTGTTGTTTCCCAGGGCACCTTTTGGGATGAGTGTGCCTTTTTTCTTTGTCATCTTTGCACCTTCCCATTAGATAGCTGCAGGCAGCAATTAGCTCTCCCCTCAGGCTCCTTTTCCTAGGACAGAACAAGCCCAGCTTCTTGTGTCTCCTTGCGCATCCTGTGCACCTGATGATGTTGGTAGCTCTTCGCTGTTAGCATGTTGCTATGGTTTAAGCACAGCTGATGTTAGAATTTTTTGGTTTTCCTGAGGTAGCTTTGTCCTTTTTCCCTTCTTCATTTAATGATGTACAACATAAAGAAAAATAGGTAATAGTCAAAATCTCTAGATACCCTGAGGAAGGACCTTGATGAATTCCTTACTGTCATAAAATCTGAATGCAAAAAAGTAGAACTGTTTCAAATCAAGTACATTTTAAAACACTTTCTAGTTGTATTTTTCAACAAAACTCAGTGCCAATATAGTGTTTTTCCTCAAGTACAGGAGAGAGTTTCTTTTGTTTTAGATTCTTTGCTTAACATGGAAAGAAAAAAGATGGTGTCTATTTGTGCTGATGGCAGTGCACTGCAGCTGCATCAACCAGAACTAGACACAATTCTAAAGTAAACATTTCAATTAATGACTGAAGTTTTTGTTAAATATAACAGTTAAGCCCGTACTGAATTCCTCGATGCAACACTGAACACTTGTAGTTCACCATGGACAATTGTGAAATACCTTCTTGAACAGAAAGAGATCAAGGTACTAAAAAGTACCTTTTTCACATAGGTAGGTGCCCAGACTTTGCAGAAGTACATAGAGGCATCTGTATGTAGTAATCAGCAAATTAATTTAGATACTTTTGATACTTCAGGCAACAATACATGCTCCACATGATGGAGAGGTTTAGTGGAAGTCATAATTTTGTGACAAATGACCCTTGAACTTTTTCTTTGTATGTGTTTTATTGATCTGATGAAAATAAAATAATATTCTTCTCAAATACTTCTAGAAATGGGAATCACTGATTACTCTTAAGAATTACTTTTTTCATTTTGGATAATTTTTTCACAGCTTTTTTTTTCCTATGAAAAGATAGTAACTACCAAAATGAGTCCACAACAGCTTGAAAAAATGTGGCTAAAATTCTCCCGTAATATTTGCATATTGAATTAACATCCTGCTGCTTGCAGGGAGACTATTTGGGCACAGTAGTTTGATGAAAGAGAAACAATGAAAAGAAGTTTACATTCAAAATACATTCAGAATGCATTCAAAAATTTTTTAATCTCAGGCAGCAAATGGAGAGGTACAACTTTCTAACTTCAACCAGCAGGTACTACTTGGTCTGGCATTGGTGCATCAGTAATGCTGCAGGGCACTTTACCATCACAGGGACCACTGCGTCCCAATTCCTCCTGCTTGATCCAAGCAGGTGTCCCTTTGAAGTCAGTGCAGGTCACTTGTACAGTTGTGGACATCGGCAGCTTCCCATATGATTTCTTGGCGTAAGATCCATTAGGCAGTGTAGCTGGAAATGGGGTGTGGTTTTGTCTGAGAGGTAACTCACATGGGGCTCACCACAGGCAGCTTTGCTGGTAGCTGTGCAATTCCCAATGAACAGCTCACTGTGCTCACAGGCAGAGGGAAGAGTAGCAAAATTGGTCTGTAGGTGTTGTTCTGGACATTTTTCCCAGGAGGAAACCAAATTCTTTACTTAGCTCATCCACGCCGTTTTCTCTGCAGACTGTTGAAGGGACAGTGAACTCGAGGGCAGTTCAGGACATACTTGGACTGAATCAACCTCTGGAAGTACCTCTCTGTCTCAGATAAACATAAAGGGAGATTAGTAGGTGGCTTTTATATGCTTGATTTAGGTGACTTGAATCTGAGCCACAGTTTTTAAATACTCTGCCAGCTCAGAACATGAAATTCCCCCCTTTCCCGTATGGTTGCCAGTGAAGTTAAACATGGGTTCAGTGATGTTGACAGATGAGAGCTTTGGTCAGCTTAGCTGAGGCCCCTCAGAGGCGTCAGGTAACCAGCTGGCAGAGAACTCTTTCCCTTGGCATATCATAGACCTGCTGGGGGGCTCTGCCAGGCTGGCTGTCACAGCAAAGGCTTCTTCACAAATCCCAGGCTGTGCCCCAGGAATGTGGATACCTGGCATGCAGCTGTGACAGTTGCCTGGGCAGGTCCTCACTGCCTCTTCACTCTGTGCCCCTGGGGACTGACCGCTCCTGTGATATCCATAACCCTGTGGGAATGTCCATGCCCAGCCCTAACTGACCTTCATGGAGAAATTTGGTTCACATGTGGAGGCTTCCTCGTTTGCCAGTCAGACAGCTAAGAGGAGCTGTGGTGTATTCTCCACTGCTGTTTCTGACCACATCGATTGGAAGGGTGGTTCCCAAATTCCATCACAAAAGTCCGTGCCAAATGTTCTGTCCAGCTAATAAATTAAACTATAAAACCTGTATTGCCTCTGTGGTGCTTTTTGTGCTTTCAGTTACAGCTTTGAATGGTAAGACTGCATGATGATCCCTAAGAAATAATTTGAGTTTGGAGCAGACCAAACTGAGTAACCTCTGAGTAAGAAGCTGATTTGTCATGGCTGTTATTTCTGACCTGCTCTAGTTCTTTGGTTATTTTTTTCTTTCAAACTTCTCTCTTCATTTATGGAAAATTGCTTGCTGGCGACCTTGCTCAAAAAGGCCCCCACAGACTCTGTAAAAGGGGAAAGGGAAAGTCAACATGCTGGCACTGTGAAAGTAATTTGCTTCTGTATGAGCATGAAACCATACTACCATTGTTTTACTTGTCAGGGAAAACTATTTTTGTTATGTGCTACATCCCTTGACAGCTAGCGTTTCCTTCCTCTGTGCTACTCTTAGGGAGTTGTTAGAATCAATTAGATTTAGGTTGAAATCTCCCCAGAAGATATGCCATTTGCTAAAACAAATAGCTAGATGAATGCAGAGATAAAGAGGTGTGTAGATGCATGGACATTCCAGTCAGATTCCCACCGATTATCTCAGTGTGGTGCTTGGGTGAACGTTGAAGTTGTTGCACGTGTGCTTGTTCCAGCCGGACTACCACTAGTGAGACTGGCATGAGGACTCCAGTACAAATCTAGAAGTAAAATCTCATGTCTACTTATTCTTCTATGTAGTGTCTCTTCTTGCAGTCAAAACAGAACCCATGAACAACAGTGAAACAGCAACAACGACTGGAGATGGATCGCTTGACACTTTTACTGGGTCAGGTAAAGCCATAATAAGATGACATTTTGTTAGATTCACACTAATGCAGCATTTAATAACCTTCACTAATGGACATTTGCATGGAAGCAATCTTTACAAAGCTACTATGAAATATGAGAAAATTTTATACCTAATAACAGTAATAATAGGAATAATAGCTTTTTCATTTTTGTAAATGCAACTCAGCAATTTACATGAGGTGTGATCTTAAGGAAGTTTTGGTGATGCCTAAGACCACTGCTGTATGCAAAAGTCTCAAAATAATACTGTTATTATGGTACTGTAGATGTTTTTTCTCAGCATTAGTCTTGTGTGTTATTAGAAAAAGAAGGGATTGTATTTGTAAGAGCCTTGCTAATTTGAACAGTTTCAAATATTAAGGGTTATACCTCAGTGCTAATATTTCACTCCTGTTAGCAGTGTGTTAGCTTAAACACTGACCAGATTGCCATGTTGCTTTCTTTCCACTCGGATGAGCTACTTTCTTTCCAAGAAAATAGTTTTACTTTAAATAATCTTAGGCTTCAATTACTTCTTAAAAAATTCAAACAAACAGCAGTTTAAGTAGATCCCTATAAATTATTAAAATGTGGTGAACTGTGGAAAAGTACAAATAATCTGCCTTCTAAAAATTGAGTTGAATCCTGCTAATAATAATATTACCAAGGAGAGGAGGAAGAATAAGTTTTGTATCTGGAAATACCAGTTCAGTTATGGCCTGACTGATATGCCACCAAAGCCACAAATCACCACTCCACACTGATGCTATTATTACTTTGGTAGACTTAGGTAGTCAAGCCATATTTAAAATATTTTGGAAATCACAATGTTTCTCTGTAATTATTTTGTTTTTAAAAATTGGGTGTATGTTTTTGGAATTTTCTTTTAGCCATCAGTTAAACCCAAAAGCTGATTATTCAGAAAATTATTCATAACTAATTTAATGCCTGAAGAAAAGGTATTTTATGAGAATTAAACAAGAGTTTATTATTTTTGATTAGAAAAAAGGAAAACATTTTCCTCACTATAATTATACTGAAAGGAACCTCAACTTGAAGGCTAAAACATTCTGTAAAAAATTAAATAGTCTGGGCTAAAATTTAGTTTTTCTTTTTCGCTATATTTTTACTCAGTGCTAAACTTTTATTAGTAATGATTACAAATCATGAAATAGCCAACTCTATATATGACTTTTTCATTGTTGGTAAAATTTTATCAGCTTCTGCCCTGTATTTAAGTCATTTGAGTTCTATTCCATGGCTAAGGCAACATTGGAGTGCCAAGAATTGCAGCCTTCAGCTCAGGTTTAGATAACTAAGTAACAGCTTGATTTCCCCTGGTGCCAATCACCCATCAGCTTCCACTGACTTCAAAAGAAGTCTTGAGATCCCTACACGTTGGATATTTGGAAAGTTAGTGCCTCAAAAAAAAAAAAAAAAAGGGCAGGAATTTGAGCTTTGCATAATCCCTTTTCGCCCGTTAGCCACCTGCATAGTCAAAAGAAATATGAACCTGATTCTCAGTTTAGTGCACAAACTCAAGCATTAAATGAGTACAGTCATTCTGAGTAGGAAATCAATAGTCTGCCTGTCTGGGTGACGTGCAGTCTTCATCATCAGAGCGAGACGCAGAGCTGCCCTGATAACTCACTTCATAAAGATTGAATACATTACTTTCAGCCTTTTACTTTTACTCCCAAATCACACAATTTGGTTAGCTCTAGTTTTGTGGGAGAAGTACTAAAGAGTAGTAAAAGCACAGCCAGACCAGGCCTTCTCTGAGTTTTTAACCTAACTGGTTTGTTGGGAAGTTTAGTGGGTTGCCAAAGACAGTAAATGCTGAGTAGTAGACAGATGTCCTTTCAAATGAGCCACCCACAACTGAAAAAATGCATAACAAAACCCAACACTAAACAGTTTGTTTTTTCCTGAAAATGAGGTACATATGTGTGCTGTTCCCAACTATGACAAAGTGATGATGCCAGCACTTCCCTGCAGGTCTTAGAGCACCTGTGCCCTCACCTCATGAGGATGCCTCAACACATAAGCCACTATTACCTACTCCATCTTGTACAAGCATAGGTTAGAAGCACTCAAGTGTCCTTTGTTGAGAAGGGAATGATTTAGGTTTGTTACTAAATATTTTATGAAATGAGACATGGGTGAAAAGAGAATTCCCAGTGCTGAGACCCCTTTGAGAGTCTGCTATGCAGAAATCCTCTCCTTCAAACACTACCCATTAAAATTGATTTCTATACTCCAAGGGCAGTCAAAACACATGACTGGTCCTGGAGCTGAGCAGAAGGCTCAACAAGCCCTGTGGGGTGTAAAGTAGTCATCCCTGTCCTAAATGACCAGCTGTAAGTGATGGTCAAACAGATTGTGTGAGGTATAGGGCAGGAGAGACAGATTAGACTTCACAGAACTTCCGTGAGCTGTTGATTGAAAAGCTGAAAAGATAAAGCACGTCGATCTCTTGAATTTAGAGTGGCAGTTCCCCTGGAGGCCTTGCCCCGGCCACTGGGATTAGGCAAGGTCCTGTTCAGGGCTGCAGCCCATGTGTTGCAGCTCATGCTCAGGGCTCCAGCTCCCCTGTGCCCCTGGGAGAACCTGTGCCTCTGGGCATGCCTTAGCCAGGTGAGGAGTCACGTTGTGCACCCCCCTTCCTCCTCATTTTTCTTCAAAGTAGAGCAGTTGGTGAGCAGTATCAGTGTACTCAGTCTGCAGCTCTGTGGTTCTGCAGCACACTCCCACTGGGGTGGGCATTCACAGGACTGGGAGAGGTACACAGCCCTGAACTGAGACTTTCATCCACTCTGCATTTGTTGCAGCTGCTGTACTGTAATATTGTGTATATATTGCTTACAATAGTGGATTAATTTGAGAACTGTTTTATCATTTTTATGGAGTGGAGAGAGAGGTATTCTGTGTTCTTGTTGTTTTACTTAGTATTTATTACATACAGGATATAGAATACAGTTTATAGACGTAGAAAATAATTTCTGAAGGCTGTAAAGGTGAATTTATGGAATGTCACTGCTGCTTAACCTGGTTCCCTTGTGCATAGATATTGTGATGTTACTTAAATGAGGTCCTTTTAACCTAACCTTTTTGCACAGAATTTTCCAGATGTGAAATGAAAAAATACACAACTCCAGCCTGTATTAGTATACTGAACCTTCTGTGAAACAGTGTTAATGGGGACTGGAGAGATCAAGGATCTTATACCTGCCCTGAAGGGCATTCCTCTGGGTAAATTCAAGTAGTGAAGTCTTAGGAATATTTGAGTTTTTCGGAGAATAAACAAATTTGATTTTTATTTTAACATAAGCAACACAAAAGAGCAGTTAGCCCCCATTCATTACATAAAATGCCACAGTTACAAAACCCACAGCAACCTGCCTCCACCATCTCCTCCACTGCTAGCAGAGAAGGGAGAAGTTAGGAGGCTAGCCAGCAGCCAAAGCTGTTAAACTTTGATAACCCTTAGAATTATCAGTTTCATCTATGAGATGCAGATGATGTCATAATGTTCTCTTATGGTAGGCCTTACACCTTGTGTTTCAGTCTAAAATGTAGTGCACAAATTGCAGGGACAAGCTATGGAGAAACAGTGAAAACAACAGATTTTTTAGTCTTGGCTCTTTTTCTCCCTTACAACTGGTAGTATCGTCAGGAAAAATTGGAGAAAAAAACGAGGAAATTTAAAACCAGACACGTTCCACAGGTATTTTATTTTCTTGTCTGAATTTTAAAAATAAGGTATGTGCAGAAAGAATAATAAAGCAGGAAGGACAGTTTTTTGCTGAAAATTACTAGGTTTTGATAGCTCAAGTAATTTAAATGAATAGGAACTAATTGTTTTGTAGTTTACATAAGGTGGGATGACATGGTAAATGTGCTTTAACCAAACTGATTAATTAAGTGAGCTCTCATCCAGACAAAAAGTGAAGCAGTATGGCAAAAATGATCCGATAAGCCGATAATGGATCACAAAAGTTCCTTGCCCTGAGAACCACCAAGGTCACTCTACTGCTATTGCTTGTCTTTAGAAAGGTCACAGAGCTACAACAGGGAAGACTAATTACTCATTGAGCCTTAAATAACCAAGAGCATTCTTTAGAGTTCTATGGACCAGTTATGTTGATAGAAACAGCTATAGGTCTGTCTGACTCTGGGAATAGCTGCCTGCACACGCAGCAAATTGCTCTGTGGGTTGAGCTTAAACCACAGAAAGGCATTCTCAAAATAATCCTCAAAATCAATATCCACACAGAATGAAATTTTTCAGATTTCCATCACAGGCAAACCCTCAATATCTTTTCGAACATCAATTCTTTTATGAAATCTAAGGGCACAGGTTTTAAAAGTTATTATCCAATTCTTTTTACTTTCAAGCCATACTTAACTGCACATTTTAAAAAGAAGTTACTTGTTTTTCTTCTTCTTTATTTTCCTTTTAAGTCCTACACATTCTAAATGAATTTAAGCTAGCTTTAAAAATATGAAGTTCTGCATATGTTCAAAGCAATAGATCTGAGAGACGTTAATTAGGGCTGGATGTAGAAATAGATCATGTTTCATAAAATAGTTAGGAACCTAAACCTATTTGTCACTTATAAAATTCTGAATGTTCATTTCTACTACTATTACGAATAACTCAGGAAGAGGGTACACTTTGAAGTACAACTATGATTGATTAGACTAAAGAAATTCCAGTGCTTCATTCTGTACTACTTTAATCTTTTGAAAAGTGAATGAACAGCAGATGGCCTAATAAAGACACTCTGTATGTTTGCCCAGTATGGATTTGCTCTGAAGGGATTGGTTCAACACTTTAGAGTACATATATTTGGAATACATCTGTCTTAGTCAAGACAGATGGCTGAAGGAAAGGGAAACTTCCAAACACTTGGAATTAATCCAGTGTGAGCACTGCTTCTGGATGAAATTTTAATAGGTTATGACTATTGTTCTGTTAGCCTTTTTGGAAGAATGCAGCTGTGAATAGTATAGATACACACTACAGTCAGTAGCTACTGAACAGGACTGTTTATGCATCTTGTAAAATAAAAATGCTGTTGTTAGGGGATATATGCTAATTGGCCTGTTTATAAAGAATGGTAGTTGCTTTCTAGTGCTCAATCCAGTATCTTCTATCACCTATGCTAACTAAAATTAGTCACAGCCATATAAAACATGTTTTTCCTATCCAGTATTAAAACTGAACTTGTTAATGTGAGACTATAAAGGTATGTGTACATTATTTCAATCCCATGAAATACTATATGTTAAATCACAAGATTCTTTTTAACTACTGCTTTTAATACAACTTGCAAATTTGAAAGATCAACAGTGTGTGGATCACAGACGATGTATGAAATACATGCCTCTGCAGTATACTCAGAAATGTGTTAGTCATGTTGGGAAAGCATGGCACACCCGCACTAACTAAAGAGTTCTGTACAATGAATGATTAGGGAGTTTTTTAATTTCTGTATTAAGATGTTGCAGTTCAGGTGACATCTGCTTCCTTGGAAGGCTGTCTGTTTCAATAGGCTTCTCTGTTAATGTTGCTGCAGTAGTTCATGCTGTTTGGCTGTGTATGTCTCATGGTATTTCTAACTGCTGTACTCTTGTTTTCTGTTTTGCAGTAATAACAAGTAGTGGCTACAGTCCAAGATCAGCGCACCAGTACTCTCCACAGATATATCCCTCCAAGTTAGTGTCTGCACCTCTTCTAGTCTTTTATAGACCTTGGCCGTGGGCAGTTCTGTGGTTTGTTGCAAACAAGTGTTCAGCAGGAGAAACAGGAAAAAAAAGGAAAATTCTTAAGCCACAGTACTGACTCTCGTACTGGCTCCCTCTCCAACTTTTTTCTTTCTCATGCATCTGCAGAGTAAGATCCTGCTTTGTGCAGTATTGCTGCAAAAGAAATACCCTTGAATATCACCACAAAACAGAAGTAAAATAATCGGACTATTGCATTCTCAGACATCAGCATGCTAACAGCATATGCAGGCAATATATACAGATATATTTTGAAGAAGTCAGTTTATATATAGAAATCACAATTGCATGCACAAGTTGCATACTGGGGGGTAACCCTGCCCCTGACCCTTCCACGGCCAGCATTGCCAAACATTTCCAAACATTCCACAATCAAGAACCACCCTTTCCTTCTCCCTCTCTGGTATCATAAGATTTAAAAATCAAATAAATTGGATTAGCTTTTAATCTTATTATTTTTTAAGACAACGGGTGTTGTTAGGAATAGAAAATTTCTTTACACTTTTTTTTTTCCAAGGTGGGGGGGGGGGTGGAAACTGACTCTTGAGCAATCACATGAATCCAGGAGTGGGAACTTTAGGAAGAAACACCAAAGATGTTGTATGAAACTGCTGCAGTTGGCAGTCTATCAGTTTGCTTGTCCTATGATAAGTGTTGTGCACAAGGGTTCTTGATTCCAGTATGCCATCTGTTTGTTTCCATGTATTTGATACAGTTATCAGTGTGACTTTGATACAGAGAAAGTATTAAATGTAAAGATTCAAGAGCCAATTAGGGTCTTTCAAGTTGTTTTAACAAATCTGCATTCGTATGGTGGTAGCCAAAATTTATTAATACAGAAAGTAGGTGCCTGAAGTAATATCTCTCTTTCCACTTAAACCAGGTTTTGGCAAACTATATTAGATAATTTTGGCCAAATGCATTACAAGGCTTAATAGAATTTTTAATCTACTGTTACAATTTTTTGGCATCTAAATTAATGAGTAATCCTTTTCTGATAGTAAATGCTGCCAACTGTACTGAATTAATTAGAAAGAAAAAATTTTTTTAAAAATTAGAATCTGAAATTTAGTCATGGCTTTTAATGGCCAGGTTTCAGTTAGCATAATTCTGCAGAGTGTGTTTATTCAACTCTTGGTCCATAAAGTCTTATTTGACTTACAAAACAATCCAAGAAAAATGTTTCTTTGTATATTTTTGCAACTCTGGAGGGCAAAAACTTAAACTTGATTTTATTCAATCTCTCTATAAAACCTCAGTATTCATAAATAAAAGACCATTTTTATTTCCATTCTATTTCCCTAGCCCATATTTTCCGAACATTTAAAGCCCATCTGGTTACCAAAGTATTGCTGTCAGTATTTTTTGTGCTGCTCTCAATGGGTAGGATCCATCCCCCATTGAAGCGAGAGGCTACACGTCTGTTGAAGCAGAACCTACACAGATGACCTAATATACTAGCTTCAACATTCACTTCTGTGTTTCCTTTACCCTTTTAGTCCAAGTTTCCTTCCACTAGATTAAAAAAGCATGGGGGTTTTTCTAATGGAAGCATTGTGATCTCAGCTAAAAGAGGTTAAATCCGTATAAAGACGTGCAGCGGTGGCACAGCCCACCTAAAAGTGGACACAGCAGCTTAAGAATTAAATAATGGTGGGACAGCATAAAATATTCGCTGTGCCTTGGGGAATGTGGGACAGAGTGTTTTTCAGCTTATTTCACTGGGGGATGGAATAAATCCCAGAAGAGGAGCAGCTGGCAGAATAATGAACTGCCTTTGGACATCTTTAAACCTTTTTCTTTACTTTATTGCTTGAATCAACATACAAAGTATTTGTTGCCACAGTAATGCTATTTTTCCTGATATTTAGGCCCTATCCACACATTCTTTCTACACCAGCAGCTCAAACAATGTCTGCCTATGCCGGACAAACCCAGTATTCAGGAATGCAGCAGCCAGCGGTCTATACAGCCTACTCACAGACAGGACAGCCCTACAGCTTGCCCACTTACGGTATTTGACCACTTATTACTTCACTTTACCTACAAATAAAAGCAATGCCGACTGGAGTGTTGTTTTTTTTGCTTTCTCTTTTGTTTTCCCGACCGTAACAAAATATTTTAAAGAATGAGTCGAAAATTAATTTCTTATACAGATTTGGGTGTAATGTTGCCAGGCATCAAGACGGAAAGTGGGCTCTCGCAGACCCAACCTCCCCTGCAGAGCGGGTGCCTCAGTTACAGCCCAGGGTTTTCCACCCCACAGCCAGGCCAAACACCCTACTCTTACCAGATGCCAGGTGAGTAGCCATCTCTAAAATTTAAAGCTTTCTTTCCAGTACTAATAAGCATATGTGTATTTATTTTGATCATCTGTTACTTTAGATCTGGTCATGGAATGCAGTCCCTGTTTGCAGCTTCTTTTGGATTTTGTAGTGGAGTGAAATCACGTGGCAGGACTGGAAACATTCATTGTATTTACTAACATATACAAGTCCTTTTTCCTTGTTTTCATGTTTCTGAGTATGACATAATTTGATACTTGTTTCTCTTTGGATTAACATAATTTTTTAGAACTTCTCCTTAATTGATATTTATTCTTTCATTTACTATTCATTAATAATTCATTTATTACCCTCTGGTCATCAATAACCTGTTGTATTTGGATAATTTTTAAGCTTCTTATACAATGGTTAATCTTCTGCATATTACAAACTGCAATATGAATCATCTGATTTATGTTGAAAACGAGGACATGCCTGATTACAGATTGATTAAAAACACCCGGATATAGACTTTTGAAAAGGTTTTTGTTTCTCAAACGTAACACTGAAGTGTTAGAAATGAAGGCAAAAGAGAAAAACAGTATTTGAGGAGAGACAAGTCTGCAATAAACTGAAAAATGCTTTCTAGCTCGGTGAGATGACTTACTGCTGGTATCTTCCATGCATGGTGTGAAGAGAAATGTGTGCCTGTATGTGTGGAAGTAGCATTTCATTTCTTTTAAAGTTTCATTACAATATTTCATACTTCTAATGGAAAAGAAAAAGTTTTTTTTTCCTGATTCATCTGCATCTTAACATGGAGTATTCTAATTAGGATTTTATTTTGATTCACAAACAAGTTCTCACAGTTAATCGTATTTTTTAATTTTAGGTTCTAGTTTTACACCATCATCCACTATTTATTCAAACAATTCTGTTTCAAATTCTACAAACTTCAGTAATTCACAACAGGTATGAATATTACCATTTTTATTTGTCAGTTACAAAAGGACTTATATAACTCCAGTGATAGCATGTTATTTTCACTTAGATCTGTTATATTGAATGATACTCACTGTGGTTCAATGCTATTTTCTGTGGAAAATGATCAAAATCCTACTGGAAGACTAGTTACATATTTTATTAATTAAATATTTCAGCAGCTTCCCTGTAGTCTTTTAGTAAATATCTTTAAATTAAAAAACCCTAAATATTATTAAATTAAAAAAAATAAAAGCTTAACCAAGACTTCAAAACACTAATAAAAATCTTATGATTGTATACTTAGAAATATTTAATGGGAAAAAATTCAGTCATTACTGTACTTAATTGAGTGCTCTGCTGCATCTGCTGTTTCAGGATTATCCATCATACACAGCTTTTGGCCAAAATCAGTATGCACAGTATTACTCAGCATCAACATATGGTGCATATATGACCTCAAACAACACGGCTGATGGCACTTCATCATCATCAACCTACCAGTTACAGGACTCTCTCCCTGGCTTGACTAGTCAACCAGGTACAGATCTACATTCAGGTGAAAACAATTTCTGCATTTTATTCTCTACTTGTATAAAGACAATATTTCCATATCCAGCTTGCATTGATTGAATGGCTTGTTTGAATACTCATCTTTTAAGCTAATGCCTTTCAGAAAACTTTCTTATGTAAACCACCCAACATAAACTTTTTAACTTTTCAGTTAGGAGACCTGTCCAGTTGGTTTCTTAATTAAATAAAGCTTTTTGCAGACTGAGATAGTTGTCAGTATCACTAGCAGTGGAGCATTGCTTTAAATTGCTGTAAAGAATTTAAAACAAGATAGCATTTTTCATTTAATTATACCCCAGCCATGCTAGCAAGAGCACATGGGCTTTATTCAAATATGTGCAAGCTATGCTTGCTAATTCACTAATTTAAGTAACCAAGAATAGACAAATTGGTTATTAGCACCATAAAAAAATAAAATTGTGTTGAAGAAGTCGAATTTGCAAGAGCATTATTAAGAGTCATGAGGAGGCTCCCTTTGCCTGCCCAGCCCTGCCCTCTTGTGCACAGCACAGCAACTTGTCCTATTTCTTGCAGTCCTAGGACACCCCTGGAGGGTAGTGGCAGCTCTTCATTTTCCTTTAGCACTCTTCAAGCAGTCTTTTTCAGGGGCACTGGCTTCACTCAGCCAGCATGGGCAGTGTCTGCCTTGCCTACAGACTGTGAGCATTTCTTAAAGGACTAAAAACTGGTTTTTGGATTAGGCTCTGAATTGGAGAGGAATTTGTGCTTTAGTCACAAAACCAGCTTATTGCATAAATCTTCCTAACAACTGCACCATCTGACTGAAAAATACATTAGAAAGACTAAGGTATTATTGCAATGAATTTGTACAAAGAAAAGGTAACTGTGTGGAAAAGCAAGGACTCACACATAATACAAACTCCTTAAATTTGCTAAAATTTGGAATTTTAATTAAATTAGTTGAAATTTTTCCTACACAGATGTTTTCCTCAGGCTGATTTTTAAAGTGTAACAGTGTGCATGCATTGTGTGTGTGTGTTTTTGGGGTGGGGTATGGTATGCTATGGACATGGCTATGGATATGATGTGGAATGGCAACGGGGATAGACATTCCTTTGATTTTTGATGAAATTATATCATTATTCAGTAGCATCAGAATGCAAATTTAGGAAGAAGAACATACAGGTAACGTGAAATGAAGTGAAATTGCAGCAGGTGAAGGATATCTATGACAGACACAAATTATACATAAAGAATTTTTAAAAGAATATGGAGTGTACTCACAAGTTACAAGTTATGTTTTGGTAACTGTATATATCCTTTGTACTTTTACTTGCTGCTTTGTTATTCCTTCACGTTCTTATTTGAGAAAACTAGACAGTTTCCCATGTTGCCTCTCCCCTAGGTATCTGTTTCCTAGAAATGCTGTGTAAATGTATCATGTATTACAAGTACCATTAGTATTGAATGGAATTGGCAAAAAAAACAACGACTCTGAAGTAGTTTGAACAGGTAGAAAGAGTATTGAAGGCTTCACATTTGTGAAACAGTAAAGATTTTCCTTGTTTGTGGATTGTTTAAGCACATGAACTTGTTCTCTTGTTAAGTAGGTTGTGCATCTGAACTTAACAAATCCGCCCCCATCTGCTCCTTATTTGTGTGAAGTGTTGCAGTGATCATGCGACCCTCTGCTGAGAGTGAAACGCCCACTTTGTGGATACATGGCATGCCTGTGCCCTTCTGTGTCACTGTAAAAATAAATTTCCACTGGTGAGGGGCAGTGTCTTGGAGATCATTTCAGATATCATAGATCATACTGCAGATCTTCAGCACTCTCTGTGTTCACTTGCTGTCAAACAAGTTCTTAACAGACTTACTCCAGCTAAAACCTAAGACTAAACACAGCAAAGCACTTCATTCTTCTGGCATCTCCACTTAGCTCTTAATTCAGATATCTAATCAAAGCCTCTAGTACTCTTCATACATATAGGATTTCTCATTTTCATAATAAAGCCTCATTAGATCAAGAGCTAATACCAGCTACAATTTTATTTATTGACTGTGTAAAGAAAATGAGATGAAAATTGAAATAGACTTTACTCTTTCTGCTATTCATGGCAAACAATAACAACTACAAGTCAGAAAAAAAGTAGACTTGTAATGTTGAAACTGTCTTCTGGCTGCTCTTCCTGGTAAGAAGATGTAACAAAAGTCAATCCATAAGGAAAATATGAAGGGGCTCAGAAATTCATCCATTCCACATCTATGTAATGCTCAGCTCCTTAAACCAGGGACTTCTCTTCTGAGCTTGCATTGCGCCTGCCTTATATTAAGATTTTTCAAAATGCACTCATTACCACTGAGTACTTGTGAGACAAATACATACATATCTCCTAGGGCACTGCATCTCAAACAGGGATAACTCGGATGGACTGGGAGGGGAGGTCTCAGGAGATAAGTACACTTGAGTATGTTTGATGAATACACGAGTACATTTAATTTAGGGCAAATAAAACTCTAGCAGAGGATATAGGCCTGGATAAAACTTCATGTGAAGGCACCTTGCTATCATATATCCAGGGTTAGGGGAGGTGAATCACCATAGGATATTAGCTCCCATTCTGTTACTGGGATGCAGCAAAGTTTAATTTGGTACCCACAATGAAGTTACCTTTTACAGCTTCTCTGGGAGATGGCATTAGATTTATATTCAGGCTACACAAACTCTTTTCTCCTGCTTAAGTCATAGAACTGTGTTTTAACAAGGAGGAGGGGATATTTACATTGTCAAATTAGAGGTGGGAAACAATGTCCTGGATATGAAAGGCCATCTCCATTTGTAACAGGGTGCTGTACCTCCCTTTGTAACGTGGTGCTGTAATTCCCTGTCCTCCAACTGGAGCTGCTGCAAGGTCTCCACAGCATGAAAGTTTTCATGTTGGACAAGTGTATGAGTATGTGTAAGAACATCTGTGATAAAGCTGTCATTCCAAATTCTGGTTTTAACATTTTCCTCCTGTTTTCTTGGATCACTGGTGCTGCTCATAGTCCCGGTGGGAAGAGGCTGTGAGGTATATTTATTAGGCATGTGTTGAATATTAAAAAAGCTAAAAAATTTCAAGCATTGTAATAAAAATTTCTGTCTAATATGAGCTGCAGTAAGAGCTCTTCATGATGGTAATGTTTCCAATACTCTTTGGTACTAGAATTTCTCACATTCTTTTATGTCACAGGGCTGAATTTTTAATAAGTTTTCATTTTATCAGCATTGACCTCATTTCTAAAGCAAGCAGAGGATAAGAAAAGTGCAGTTTCTCCTTTAGACTGCTCTTGGTAAAAAGCAAATCAAGGAATTTAGCCTACAGTTGTTTAAAAACACAAGCACTACTGACTTCTGCAGTTCTAAAATAGATGCATACCTTGCATTCAAGTAAGAGACAGCTGCTCATTCTGATTTAGAGATTAACGTAATGAAATAAAGTTGGCTTTAAATATCTAGATTTTACAAGGAACAGTGATTAGTTACAGTACTGATTAACAGATAATTATGCAATCATGTACAGCATTGACCCAAGTAGAAGCCTGGAGCACCTGGTAGTGGCTAATGCTAAATGAAAATTGGAGTTATTTACTTCAGTTGTTGGGTACTTTCAGAGCAGATTTAGAACAGGGCTTTTTTTTTTTATGTTTTATTTTTGGTAGATTAGAATAAACAGTCATTGAGAACAGATGTTTTAGTATATTACTGCAGAAATGAGTTTTGATTTTGTTGTAATGTGTTGAAATGTTATAAATAAGTCCTTTATGGTAAGAATGTAAGCACTCATCTTCACTTACTTTTGCCTTTTTGTTTCTGTGGGTTTGGTTTGGGACATTTTTTCCACTCCATCAGAAAAATCTTGGAGACTATATTTTTGTACAGAACTCTTGCCCACCCAGAACCTTTTGAAAGCCATTGCAGGTTTTTGCTGCACAAGGGCTCTGATTTGGATGCTTCTTGTACATTTGTACATTAACAAAGTAGATTTTGCTGTTGGTGTGGGGAAAGAGCTAAGATAATATGATCCTTATTGATTGCTTCACTGCCTGCAGTGACCTTGCTGACATCAATACCATGCTGGGAATAGAAATGATTAGTCAACCAGAACTCTCTCCATTCTGTAGGGGTTTCTGTCAGTGTGACTTGTCCTTTCTCTGCATACCTCTGTGAAGTCACTTAGCCTCTTTCACTACTCACTCAGCCCCCCCACCTGCTGTGGTGACCCTCACTGGACTGACTCCTGTCTGGCAATATCTCCCTTCTACTTGGAGACCCAAAACTACACATTTTCCCAGATGTGGTCTTGCAAGTTCAGAACAGAGCAGAAAAATCAATCTCCCTCATCTGCTGGACACTTGGTGATGCNAAAAAAAAAAAAAAAGTCAGATTTCAGCCCAAAACCAGATGCATCACAGATGGTTTTTGGGAAATGTTTGTACCAAGTGTTAATTTATTCTGTAGATGTGCCATCATGAGCACTTTTAACAAATATTACCAATGACCCAGAATTTCTCATTTACAGGCAGCTCAAGGACTCCCTTGAATCAAAAGCTGTCGTAGATATCAGATCAAAGCTGTACCCTTCCCTCCTTTAGTGGAGAAAAATCAAATCATTATTTATAGGAGAAATTATGAAGGAGTTTTTTTTTTGGTCATTTAGCATTTGGGAACCTAGCCAAGCTGCATTTAATGCTAGAAGTTTTGAAAGGGCACTGTGTTACAAAGAAAATTGTATTTTCCAAATATTGAGCTGTTGCATTAAAGTAACTTGCAAAGAGAAGATCCACACCATCCTCCCAGTAGATACCTACTTCTGTCAGTCTGTCTTACACAGCTACTGGTTTGTGACCACCTCTAAAGCCCTTTGTTACCACCAGAGGGAAGAGAGATTAAATGGGTAAGTCAGGGATAGGCTTGAGTGCAGTTAAGACCAGCTATGCTGTACCAGATCAAAGACCTTCCAGCACATCTCTGTGACAGCCCACAAGGCCTCACACTTAGAGAAAGATGATCAGAACACAGCAAGTACAACTTCACCCTCTTTCAGGCACTAACTGGGATGTTGCATATAATATTAAGACTTTCCTCTGGCAATCTATGGGCTGAGGTAAGGTGAAGGAAAAAAGTGAACTTTAGTAAAGTGCAAGTGACATGGGAGGAGGAGATGAGTCTGGAAGCTGTTCTGGGGCATGGACCAGTGCCAAAGTGTGTTCTGGTAAAAGTAAAGCAGGACTTGGAAATAAGTTGAGCTGAACTGAAAACATGGGAATTAACTACTTCAATTTAAAAGCACTTCATGATTTGAGAAAGCATTAGTATGACTTCTAAAATATATCTTCCTTGGATATATGGATATTTTGCCTGGGCTTGAGTGTATTTGTGCATATGCATATGTGTCATGTTAATCTTTCACTTATTCTGGTAAGGTTTACAGTGTTTTGCGGTAAAGTCGAAAGTGTATGTGGCATATGCTGATTCCATCTACATAAAACAAATCACATTATCATTCTCTTTATACAAGTTTTTTACATGTCTCTTGTCATTGAGTTTGCATATAGACATGTTGAACTTTGAAAAAAAAGAAGTTAATTATTTTTAAATCCATCACCAATTTTGACATAAATGGTTGACTTTACAGGGGAGTTTGACACAGTGCAGAGCCCCTCCACGCCAATCAAAGATCTTGATGAGAGAACATGTAGGAGCTCTGGGTCAAAGTCTCGGGGTAGAGGGCGGAAGAATAATCCATCACCCCCTCCGGACAGTGACTTGGAGGTATGTCTGCAGTAATTGATGAACATTAATGTGGAGGTTTCCTCTGATGAGGTGGAAATTCTGAATACTACAGCTGTGAAAATAGCTTAAAGCGTTTTAGAAGACATCATGGACTCAATCTCACTAACTGCATGTAACAGAGTGGTAGCTGTTTTAACATACAGGTACAGTGAGACTCTACTGTTCTGCATGACAAAATTAGGCAGAAAGGTAAGTGTGTTCCAGCCTTGTGGTTTTTAGCTCTTTGATTACATGCCTGACAGTTACTCATGCAATAGAACCACCAATCTATACTCAAAATTGCCACATTTTCTTGTAGTTTTTTTATTAGGAAATCTCAAATATATCACTCAGCTTAATTACATGTATTTATGGTTGCAGTGTAAACTGTTGCTGGGCCTTGGCTGGCCACACAGCCCCAGCTGGGGGAGCAGGGTGGGCTGCAGGGCTAGGAACTGAATGTAAATGCTATCGCTTTTGTTCAGAAACATACGTGGTTTTGCTTCTCAAGGGATTTAACTTTTCCAGTGAAGAAACCTACTTCTTATATTTCAGGGTTTCTTTTGGTTGGTTGGTTTTTTAATTTATTATTTAGCAGTGAAAATGAAAATGAGTGAAATTGAGAGAACGAAACTGAGTTAAAATAATCTGTTTTATCCTACAGTATTATTTAAGTTCTATATGACAGTGGCATATAGCACTTTTATCCAAGATCTTAGTTATACAGTAGAAATAAAGAAATATCTTGAATCAGAAAAGTGTCTGAAAGTACTGTTTGTGCTTTTGTGAAAACCTTTTTAGAGAACAAATAAGAAATAATTGAAGAGCTAAAATGTTACTGCCTTTTGACTTTTTACCATGCATGATGCACTGTTATTGCTGATTTTCAGAGAAAACCCGCTCAGCTTGGTTAACTTTTTAAGACTCAGTTGACTTTTAGCCTCCCTGGGTGGTGTGGTGGTGGGACTGTGATGTTATTTGTTCAATAATATTTTCCCCAATTCTGCTTTCAGCGTGTATTTGTTTGGGATTTGGATGAAACAATCATAGTTTTTCATTCGCTGCTTACAGGATCGTATGCACAGAAGTATGGCAAGGTATGTGAGCTGTGAATTTTGTGTCAATTCACTGCAGCTGTCTGGCCTGATTATGTACATGTTTTTCACCTCTGTGTTCTTTATGGCTTGGGTGAAGTTAAAGTGTACAGTATACCCTGTTTTCAGAGGGTTAATATGAAGAAGTCAAGCACAGAAATGAGACACAGACCCTAAGCACAGTACATGAGGCAGGGCTGAAGCCAGCGCTGCGAATGAGGGGAGAATTTATAGAGGAACAAGGATGAGGTTCCTGACATGCATTGCAACAGACATTGCTGGGAGATAATAGATGAAGTGCACAAATGGAAATAACTGACAGTATCTGGAAGAGTGGAGGAAGAAATAAGAAACTGCTGGTGGGTGAATTTACCAGGAAATTTATGAATAGGATGAGGAAGAGCCTGACTTATTTCAATGCCAGCTGCAGATGCAGCTGTTCTTTGACTCCCCACCGTTCTCACTGAATTTTTGGTTCCCTTGGCTGGCTCTGGGCTGAATAATGCTGGGGAGTGAAAGCCTCTCCTGAGTAGTTTTAAGCATCCTCTCCCCTTCGATGAGTCCAAAATGAGTTCAGGTCACAGAGCAATGAGTGGGAGAGCAGGAAGAAGAGTGAGGGAGGCAAAGAGAGGCAGTGGCAGACTGCAGGAGCTCCGGGAGCCCCCCAGGGCTGGTGCTGGGAGTTCAGGGAGTGGCTGCTTGGACAAGGTGAGAAAGGATTGGCGTGTAGCAACAGGAGCAGACTGACAGGAGAGGTAGAGCTAAAGGCTTGGATAAAACAAAAAATCAAAGCAGATATGTGGAAGGAGGAAATAGGACAAGGGAGATGTTAGTATGTATATATGTACTTTCCTCTGTGCTGTTCTATTCAAGTGAAATTAATGCAAAGATATATAATGCAATATATAAGTGAAATAATGCAAAGAAATATCTTTTTAAGAGCATAACCGTGTTCATACTGTGTTGCACAAGGGGCTTGTTTACCATGTCTTCAGCACCTTTATTCCAGCCAGAATCAGATACTTGAGAAAAGGATGCAAGACACAGCACATTACAGAAATGCTTTTCACAACCCCCTCCCCTACCAGTGGGTTGGAAATGTCCAAAGACAGAACCTGTGGATTATAACCAGAGCTGGGCCAGTCTTCCATGCGATCAACCTTTTGTGGCTATTAAAAAAGAAAGTTAATGGGAAAAGTCACAGGCCAAAGGCAAAATCTGAATTTCGGGAATGCTAAGATAAGGATAGTTGCTCATGTCTTGTAAAAAACAGCCTTCCTTGCTCTGCAGCTTCACAGTGCCAGATCTGTGCATGTTTAAGTACTCTGTCAGAAAATCCTCTTCTGCTGTTTTTCAGACATTGTAACAGCAGTGGCTTTGCCAGAATTATTTCCAACTAATAGTTATCAAAACAAGAGAGAAACCTGGCCACACATGAACTTCTGTATCACTCTGAGAGTAGCTCATAGACTACCACAGGACTTGCTGAACTGTCCCAGTGATAAAGTCATTCTTTTGTCCTTTTTTTGATTGTGCCCTTAGGATGCTTCCTAAACCAACTCTAACACATAGTTTTAAAAATCAGAGCACATTTCGTAGCTCACAAAATATCTGTGGATAACTTTGAAAAATGTCTTGGAAACAGCAACAGAAATGTAATTCCTCTTGGAATACTAGTAGTGCTGACAGCAGATAAAGTCTTATATAAACCAAATGTATCTCAAGGTTTAGTGAAATTAATGGAGTTATATTGCTGAGATCAACATCAGTGAACAAATGTCATGGACATCTATGATGCAAAAGGTGTGGAATTGTGGAATTCTTAATGTAAAATCGTTTTCTGGGGTGTTTTGTTTTGTTTTGTTTTGTTTTTGGGGTTTTGGGTTTTTTTGTTTGCTTAGGTTTTGTTTGGGGTTTTCGTTTGGTTTTTGGGTTGGTTTTTTTGGTACTAATAGGTGGCATCCACACAAGTAGGGAAAGGTGTTCATTTCCACACCCTGTAGAATAAAAGCAGTAGAATTTTTCCTTCCTGCAGTCACCACTGTTGCCATATTTACATAGAATTTTAGCTTTTGTATGTAATTGTAGTGTTGTCTAAATTTAAGGAGTGATGTGTCCAAGCCTAAGTGCCTAAGAGGTTAGAAATGGGAGAAGGGAAAGATCCCACAGATAGACTTCACTCAGTTTCTGGTACATGACATGTTTAGCACACATGGTCCTTATCTTTTCTGCATATGATTTCCATCTGTATACAAGGTCTTAATCCAGACTGAAGATTGGATTGTTATGAGAATTGGGTTGCTGAGAGAGTAAATACTCCAAGAAGCCTTGTTAGCACATAAGTCTTTCAAAATTATTGAGGGAGCTGTTTATCTTGGAAAGGTGGTATAAAACTGTTGCCTAACAATGGAGAAAGGAACAGGGTAGTGTAAAATAGTGGTGATACTAAATTATTTATCTGTGATGATTTGCTACCTGATTTTAATGAGTAAAGGCATCTAATGTCACATGATGCTCAGCTGTGCACACTATGTTCTTCCACATATATTTCATGAGATCATTTTGTATTACATAATCAGGTTACTCACAAAAAAAAGAAATCATGCCAAATAAAACCCTTTCAGGACAAGCAGAATTTTCCCCTTCTCCCATATTTCAATTTTCTAAGTGAGATTAGTGTGGTTTTAATGCAAACATTGCTTTAAGAGAAGGCAACTTCTTATACCAACTGTTGTCATTTCATACTTAGAAGGAGTGAGATGCTGAGTTTAGAGCTAGTGAGAATATACAGACAGGAAAGGATATTCTCTTTCCCATCTACTCATTGACAGGCAAATTTTCATGCCTTATTTTCATCAGCTCTTTTTCCTGTTTCTTTCAGTACCAGGTGAAAAAGTAAATCAGAAATTAGTCTTTTAACCTCTCTTTTCTGCTGCAGTTCAGGCTGCACAGGGATGCAGTGACAGGAGGTGCAGCATATTATGGCCTGGCATAGGGATCCACATGTGTGTGCAGGAGCACTTGAGAGCTACTGTTCTATCTGGAAATAAACACTTTAAAAAGATTTCTACAGTTTAACAAATAGTTGGGGTAGAAGAGAAAAAGGAAAGTCAAACCAGCATCTCCTTAGGTAATGAGGGCTTTCATTTGGAAGGCCTGGATCCAGTAGGCAAGTTTCAGGTTGTGTATTTGTCAAGAGAACAGCAGATTTCTGAGTTATGTCTGAGGATTTATGAAGTTGAGAATGGACACTCTCCTTGGTGTATATTAGTTCAGCACTCTGCATGGTATGATAATTATTTGATGTCAAAATTTTATAATAACCTTGTTAAAATTGATGATTTGCTGAAGGGTGCAGCTCTAAGTATCTCATTTAAAAAAGGGGGCAAATTTCTGCTGCTTATCTGGGCACCAGTAGAATATAGCTTTAAACCCAACTAAACTGGGAGAGATTTGGCCAGATCATCAGTTCTACATTTAAAATATAAAGATTTCTCAGAAGAATATTCTATGCCTTGCTGTTTTCTAGCTGTGGCTGTTTCCCTCTGGCTTTTGGTGTGTTGGTTATTTTACTGGGCTAACACAGAAAGAATAAAAACTACACTACACCTGTGCCAGGGAAGCTGTGCTGCCTCCCAGCAGTAAGATCACCTCTCATTTTTCAGCTCATTTGCTCATCTGCTTTGTACTTCATAAAACCAGTACACTTCTATTTTTAATTACTTACTGCAGTAGCAAATTGCGGACATTGGCGTTGGAGCTGTTACATTAGGACTTGTGTGGATGATGAGGGGTTTTGCAGCTGAGCACCAGTTGACAGATACAGTTTTCTACAATGCTGAGCTCTTAAGTGAGCATTTGTTGATGTGACAGGACACATGTTAGCAGATGTCATCCTCTCTTAAAAGTTTATGAGGTACATTCTTATTCCCTCTGAACAGTGTGTATTCTTTGTTCCATTGCATTCCAGTTATTCTTGCTGGTTGAAGGATGATTAAGCTGGAGTTTTGTCCAGCTCCAACCACTTATATATCATTCATTTCTCCCAGGTCCATCCAGAGGGCAAGGATTCCCAGATAAATGCTGTGACTCAAGGTGCAGCTGTTTAAAAGAAGTATACAATTCCTTTGTGAACTTAGAAGAGGGAGAATGTGTTTTCCAAGTGGAAAGATCAAAACAAATTCACACTTGATGATCATATTTTGCCAATTTTTCTAACACTGCAAATGACAGAAAGTTGTCAGGGAAGCTTCATTAACCCTGTGCACTTCTCTGGAAAGGGCTCAGAAGCTTTTTACTGCTCACTGTCTGCTTGTCTGATCATTGAACAGAAAAACTTTGTCAGCATTAACACCCATGATGACATTCCCAAATTCACTCATAAGTATTCTCTTGTCCACCTGTATTAATAGTGTATCTCTCATCACCTCCAGTTGTCCTCTCCATTCACTCCCTCCTTGTCTGAGACCTCTGAGTTGATTTTCCTACTGCCTTCTAGAGAGCGTGGAACAGAGACTCCCTATGGAGTACGTGAGTTTTCCTTCACCAGCCACCAGCTACGGTTATTAAGAAGAGATGTGATCTCTTCCTCCATTGCCATCCACATGAATCTCTCCTGGGACAAGTGTCCCCTTTGAGAGAGTGAGTGCTGAAATTAGATCTGAGATTCCTACATAATATAGGGAAGTATCTTTAAGTTAAAATATTGGTCCTTAACTTGAGCATTTCCACTTTTTCCTGAGGTCAGTTTTGTTTTAAGTCTGTTCAGAACAGCCACCTGTTGAAAATCACTTCTTAAAATTTTGCTTGTTTTCTTGCTTATTTTTAAGGCTTCATGCATGCAAATTCCTGTCACAATGAATCTACCTGACAGTCTATTTGTAATCTCTTTGTTTTCTGAGGTTTTATTAAAGTCACTTTGGTGTTTTCAGTTTTTTCCCAAGAAATAAAATGTTTTTGAACATGTGCTGAAACCTGACATTCCAAGACAGTATTAAATAGATTTCTCCCACTAATGGACACTGAGCTTTGGGGGCTTTATCCAGTTACTCTCCTCTTGATCAAAACGTTGAAGTATTGGTCCTCCCAAGATATTTTTATCTAGTCTCCCAGGAGTCATTCCAATGGATGGACCAGTCTGGTACAGAAGTCCACAGACAGACAGTCTGGCTCCAGTTTAGTGCCTTCATCCTAACATAACTAAAGTAATTTGTATTTGGGTGTGCAGAAGTGTTATAGCTGGTCCTGATTCTTCTGCACACTAATGATATCTGGCTAACATCATACCTCTGCGGGCCAAAGAGTTGTTCTTTGTTCTGTGAATTATCTGGGGAAAACTTCCAGATTTTTTTTTAAATAACTTTTTCCTCTATTGTGTGTGCTTATGCAGAGTAGCACAAAACACGATTTTGCCAGAACTTCAGTCTGCCTCCTACTAAGTTTTTCAATTTGCTGTGCTAAAATCTGTATCAACTGCAAGTTTCTTGCTTTCTTTTCAACACTCAGTCCTTTGTGCCACTTGAGTCAGCCTGTAACTTCTGCTTCAGGCTGAAAGACAGTAAAATTATGATTGTCATTTTCCTCCATATTGTGCAAACTCTATAAAACCACAAGACCCTGACAAATCTGCTTTCTTGTCTATTTTTGTGTGTGAAGGAAAGAACTTAACTTGGCAAGAGCTGGATGGAACATGATATTTAACTCTTGTTAAACAGTTGCAGTGCAAAGTTTTGGCCAATTTATTAAGAGAAGAATGGTTCATATCTTGAGAATTCAATTCCAGAAACTCTCCCTAGTAGAAGTTTTTCTGGGGAGATCCTGTAATGATTTTATGCTAAGTTGAAATTATTTCCCTTTGCTTTGCTTTATTTTATTTTACATACAGTACCTAGCAATATCCTTCTCATGCCTTTGTCAAAGCAGGAATATAGGAAATATAATTTTAATAGTAATAGTAATAGTCAGGCGTAATTGGTTACAAAAATACTATTAACAAGAAAATCATAAGAGCTTTGTAACATTTACATCTTTCAACTATACTAGGCAAGGCAGGAAATTGTCAAACATAGTTGATAGTTTTTGTAAAAACAAATTGGATTATAATGGAAAACGTTATAGGAAATTTCCACATTCAAGTCTGCTTCTACCCAGGAAGGGGTAAAAAGAGGCTGAGAATTAAAAGTCTGAGATTCCAGTTTTGTAAGCACTCCAGTGAATAACTTACATAAATAATAATAAATATAATAATAACAGTTACCACCTGTACATAAAATTATGCACATGCCTTAGCGTTCACAGGATTCAGGTAAAAAAGCATATTGCAAATATTCTCTGTTACATCGCATCTAGGGAGAAGAAATTTAATTTTTTTTATAAATTATACTGTGCACAGGAAAGAAATGAAGAAGAAAGAAGAGACAAACACATTTATATGTGATGACATTTTGATAAAAGCATTAAGCCATAAATGAGGAATCTCCTGAGTCAAGGGTATTTTGGTGATTTGTGTTCTAAGTGCCTAACATGAGTTTTGCTAATCTGTTAATGGTGTTCCTTAATCATCCTCTTGGAAAACTGACCTTTGCACGTGGTGCTGCCTTCAGCCATGTGACTTTCAAATCCAGTGAACATTACTACAGAAGACAGAATGGTTGAAGTTCTGTGCCTGGGCACTGCATTTGTAGTCTAGACCTGTTCAAGGGTCAACATGAAAATACTTCCTTTCACTGACAGAGAATTGGGTCTAACTTTGGATCATTACAACTTCTTGAACACTATCTCCCCTTCAAGTATGACTTTCTTATGAGCAAGAGTCAAAATGTTAGTGTTTCAGATTTTACCATTAGTTATTAAGTGCTGGAGTGCAGAAGCCATCTTTTATTCTGTCATTGCAAAGCCCTGGAGTAGTGAGTGTCTGATCCCGGTTGGGAACCCTTTCACCCTATTGCTAACAAATGATCCTTTGAGGCTTTGTGAGATTTTGTTGCTATATGCTGGTAAACTTTTAGACTTTAAATCTCAAGGTATGTAAGAAGGGATTTCTGAAAACTTGCTAGTGTCAATCAGAGTTTAAATGATGAAATATATATATTTTTTTTTCATATTTTAATGAAAAGAGGACCGCATGTGTATTAAAAGTCCACTGCAGTGTGTTAAGCTCAGGCAGGTGATTAAGGCAATAATCAAACTAGGTACCAGGTGTCAGCAAAGCATCAGGGACTGTTTCTCTAAACCAAATGTAAGGTAACACAAATCTGCTTTACCTCTCTCGTAGCAAACTCAGAAAAGTTAAATTAATTACCTTGCCTTTTCTGTACACATAATGTTCTCAGACAGTGTTATTGCAGATTGGTAGATTTGTGGTGTCTTGCTGAGGCAGAGCAATTCGATAGTGTGAAAGATGATCTACAAACAAATTCAAGAATTTGAATGAATCTTATCCAGGGACAAGATTCTTGTGTTTCAGCAGCAATGAAGGGATGATATGTAGGATACAACAAACGTACAAATGCTTTCCACAGGAATGTATGTTCCTACATACATCCCTTATGAAAGGTGCTTTCCATGTTTCCAATCTTCTCTATACTTGTTTATATTTATGTATATGTTTATGGCCACCTGTTTTTTTCCTGTCAGTTCAGCCAGTTTCAAATTGCTTGAATTTCAAAAAATTTGATTTTTCAACATCCACAGCTCCCTGAATTTTCTCACAGAGGTTCAGCAGTCTCTTCTTATAGCATTATATTAAAGTAGCTTAATACTGAAAGGATGCCAGAGAAATTTCTTACAGTGTTAATGTTTCAAAACACCTCGTATACATCAATTTTAAAGTAATTCTAATATATCTTCGAGGAATGTAATTAGTTTACCTGGTTTTTTGTTTTTTAAGGATCCACCCATGGCAGTGACCCTTGGACTGCGAATGGAAGAAATGATTTTTAATCTTGCTGACACACATTTATTTTTTAATGATTTAGAGGTAAGAATCAAAGGTATTCCTGTTTTTTAACTTAGTGGCTTTGCTGTGCATTATTAGTGTTTATTGTGTGTGACATTTTCTGCCTATGTAGTCTTTGGGTTTGTCATGCTTTAATCAGAGAGAGGTTAGCCAGGTGGCACTGACTTCCTGTGGCACCAGAGTCCTTCCATGAAACTCAGTGAGAGAGACAACTGCAAACTACCCATTTCACTCTTTGTCCCGTAGACACCTCTTTGGTTTCCACCTATGTAAAGCTGTCTGCTGTCACCTCCAGCGGGAATATACACGCCTCACATTCTTCTTTTGAAGTCCTCTATAATTCATTTGCTGAGGTGCTCTCAGCTGACCAGAAGAGACTGTTCTTCTCTTGACATACCTGAGTAGCCTTTTGGCTACAGGCCCCTGTTACTTCTTCAAATGTAGAATATTCTTCATTTATCTCAAAGAATGCAGCATCAGAGTGATGCCTTAAATGGCTACCTAGAAACAGAGACTAGGCAGGAATAAAGAAATAAAGGAGGTGTTTATTTGAAAGGCTTTCAGATGTACACTCTGATGGACACCAGAGGGTCCTGCCTCAGTGGATCCCAAAATGGACAACAGGTCACAAGATCTTCACACTTTTATATCAGCATAAATTCACCAACCAGAACCCAGCCAATGATGGAATTTCCCCAAGCTTGCCCCGCTCTTCCCAAGATGAATGTTTACAGTTCTTGGGCCTGGAACAGTCTGGGTGTCCTTGGAGAGCAAGCTGGAGAGGCTTTGTTATGTCTATCTTAGCATAGAGAACAGCACCTAACAAAAACTTCAGAGGAAAAGAAAGGAAACTTCAGAGTTACACTAGCAGTACAGGATTTGAAAAATATAAAATATAAACCTAAGACATCAAGGCTGTGATAGATGTTCTGATCAGTGATGTCTCTTCCCAAGGTAACCAGGCAACCACATATTGTCACAATATGCCCAGGGAATATAATTTGGAAATTGGTCAGAAAAGGAAGAGACTTCTTCCTAGGGAGTGCCCTCTGTGGGCAGCTCACCTGTCAGAAGCACATGGATGGACTCTTGCAGGGACAGTGGTGTGGGGAGCAGGTTTGCCAGCTGGGCTTCACAGGCTTTTTATTTCACTCTGAGAGTCCAGATGTCTTAACAGGGATTGTGACAGCCTACAACCCTGTGTGTCAAGAGATGGGGTGAAAAGCAGTTTTTTTAATTAAAGGGCTTTTCAGACCTTCTGCTGGTCTAAAACACTTGTTTTCTTACTCAGAGTAGATCCCAGACTTCCCTCCATGGACAGATACTTGTCATGAACAGGAACTTCAAGATTTTGAGGTTTTCTTTAGAATCCCAGAGAAATGTATTTACTAGAGTGAATAGAAAAAATAAAGAAAAGTGAAATTTTTCCATCCACTGGGAGGTTGATTTTGTCTTTTGTTCCTTCATCAAGTAGGCAGTAAGAAAAGCAGAAAGTACCAGTCTGCAGTTGTCTTCATCACCCCTTGCAGATCTCCAGAGCTATTATTAGGTCTTTTTAAGTCAGGAAACAGGAATCTACTTCACTCCACACCTGACTGCAGTTCCTCCTTGCAGCGGTGGAAAGCTAAGAATGTAAAGCCCTGGAGATGCTTTTCCCCAGTGTGTGTTTTATTGCAGTCCTAGTGAGTCATCTCTTGGCAATGCAAGTATATTCAGTGAATGTCTTCTTCTGGTGCCCTGTGCCAGGGAGAGATTCCAAATAAATTTTTCAAAGCTTTTATTAAATTTCTTTTTACCAGAACTTTGCCCCTGTATATTCAGATTTTATGTGGCAAGAATGAACTTTAAGCCATTCTGTAGAATCTGTTATTTAATGTTGTGCTGAGTTCAGGTGGAAGAGATCAGCAAAATGGAGCTTTGCCCTCTTTCCATACCTCTTCATTCTTGCTTATGGCCATTGAAACTTCTTTCCCTTCTCTCATTTTTTATTTCCTCTGTAGATCACAAGTTCAGCTGTCATAGGTGGTTCACTATAACTTGGCTAATCTTCATAGGATGGTTTTACTACCCTGTCCAAAAAACTCATACACCAGCTCATTCCAGAACTCGAAAAGTTCCCAGTTTTAGATAAATCAAAAAATATTACTTAGGGACTGTCTTAGAGAGTCTTGTCAATCAGTCAGTTTGATTTGATTAAAAGCAATTTATATATGTCTTTAATAATAACAATTTCTATTAGAAGTTAAGTATTTTATGGTCCAGAATTCATCTTGGTCTCAAAACCAAGTCTCTTACAAAATTACCAAAATTCCAAAGTTCACATACTGAAATGAATTGTATGCATACATTCCAGCATGTGCAAGAAGACCAGCAATTTTCTATCTTCTTGGCAAATAAGATAAAGTGCCAAAGAATGTAGAGACCCTTTAATATGCTGATGAGTAAACCTGTCTGTTTAAATCTGTTTGCAGAGCACATGGCCATTACTGTATATTACAGTGCATCTGCATGGTGAATGTATAATGAATTCTAAGAATTCCCTGAGTCTGACTTGGGGTCTGTCCCTCATCTCCCCTCCTCTCTCCCATCTCTCTTTCTCTGTCTTCCTCTCTCTGTCCTCCCCCAGGAGAGCAGAAATGAGTGCTGAGCTCTGATTATCATGGCCATCAAGACATGAGACCTTCAGTTCTCACAGGAGGAAGTGAGATAGGCCTTTATTCCCTAGGCAGATAGATTGCTTAGCCTTTCATCACACCACTTTTTAAATGGTGAGCCCTCAGGTCCCATATCTTCTGCCTTGCTTTCATCTTCAGCTCACAGTAAACCTCGTGGCTCTGGACATGACAACTGTAATGTACTACTGAACCTGTATTCCTGTAATATTTACTACAGTCACCACGTCCTCTAAGCTTTCCTTTTTTCTGTCTTTCTTGGTTACAAACACCACATAGCAGGCTCTAGTAATAATAACCAAGTTACTGAAGTTATCACACACAAAAATAAAGTTTTCCTTCCTCTATGCAAATCTGTCCCACTGCAAAGAGTGCTGATGCAGAAATTCCGATCTGCTGAGCCATTCCCTGCTGACCCAGTAACCCCTGTTCTAATCAGCCAAGCTGCACTTTTATTTCAGGCTAGGCTCTTCTCCAGCTATTGCATTCTCAGGGTATAAATTTTAGTTAGCTCGAGAAGTATCGCTTGGGAGGGCAGTTGGTGTTTTTCCATGAAAGTAGGAGTCTGCTGCTCTACAAAGTTCATGTGCCTGAACAACACTTGGAGATTGGACTCAGTTTTGTAATAATACTCAAACTAAGGCATTCTGTTTTCAACCAGGTAAGGAATAAAATTAAGTTCTTCTTCGTATCTCAGTATTTTAAGACAGCATTTAGAAATGTTAGTAAGGCCTCTTATGCACACCAAAAAACCAATTTCTGCAAATTACCAGTAGTAATTCAGACATGAATCTTCCAACTCCGTTATTCCTCTCCACTCTCAGAACAATGAATTAAAAAGTATTCATTTCAAACAAACTGAATTATATTTCCATTTTTATCATTATCCTATCGTATTTTAAAGGAGATTTCATCTTTATTTTTTTCTCATTATAAATAGAAATGAGAGATAAAAAATATTATTTAGGTGTCAGAATTTGGGAGGCAGGTAAAACTAGTTTTAATGGAGACTGAAGCATATATATTAAAAAAAGGTTTTCTGTAAAGCCTGAGAAAGCAAAGTGATGAATATCCCCTCATTAATAACAGTTTTGTGTTCAGCATGGTAAGGCAGTGTTTTTACTGGATAATGAAATTGCTGACCATTCCAGGATGATAAGTTTTATGCATGATTTGTTGACTTTTTACTCTCAAATTTTCAGGCTCTAAAAATTGCTGCAAAGAACTGACTGCACTCAGATATAATTTAAATTAGTATTGCTTCAGGCAAAAGATAGACTCCTTTCCTGTATTGTCTCTAATAGGAAATGTATTTTTATGTTTCTTAGCTTTGACATTGCACTGACAGTGAGTCCCTCTGACTTGAGCTTAACCAGTAATGTAGCTGATGTGGAGAGTATATTACCTTAATATTTAAAGTGACTGAGAGCTTTCTCTCTTTCCTTCTTTCCCATAATTGTTTGGTGCAATTTAAAAGCAAACTCAGATGTAGTTTCCAGTTTCTTTTGAGAAAAGAGGAGAACTATCTCAAATCCGCTCAAACTGTTTTTCTTTTTTTTTATGGCAAGTTTTTTCCACACCATGTGGAAATTCATGTGAGTGAATTTGTAAAAGGTAAACATTTTAGTTGAAGTAGATAAGTAAATGGGAAAACAAAGAAAAAGAAAACAAGGAGTGATGGGTACATGAGCTTGTTTGTTGGTCAGCAAATGTATATTGCCAGCATGTAGAGAGGAGGTGACCCATAGATCCAGAGGAGAAGAGGAAGGGAGAAAAGGAGGAAGCTGGAGAGTGCTGTTGGGTTTGATCTCCTACATAACATATATAATTATGTTATATAGGAGATATAACACCTATATTAACAACTTTCTTGCAATGACAAGGGGGTGAGTAATCAGAAAACTGCCTGGTCCCCTCGTCCTGCTCCTGGAGTCAATAGAGAATCACAAAAAACCAACAGTGAGACAAAAACTATCAGTAAACAGCTGAGCCTTTGCCACCCACTTGTATTTAACTTAGTAATGAAATTATCAGCAGAAGAGTTACCTAGAATTTTCAAGGCTGGAACAATGTAGCTGAAAGGCTTAACAAAACCCAAACAGCAGCAGACACTCCTTATCCATCAAGGCTTTTGTGTGCCCTCCATTTAATTCGTACACCTTCCAATCCACAGGAATTGTTGTTAAATTTTTAAACCTAACACTTTCAGCAGTTCCAGGGAATTCTGTGAAGGGAATTAGGAAGATAGATATTGCCCAGATATTGCAAAATATAGAGTTAGAATTTTTCTCAGTAGGGATTTTTGCCTGATTTTTGAGTTCCTGTCCTACACCTACACTAGGTGAAGCAAAGTTGCATTTTTTTTCTGGAGTGTAAATAATGAATAAGGATAAAGAAATTAATATTCTATTTCAGTTGCCACTCACCTTTTACATTTGCTCTTCATCTGCTACTTACATCCAAAAGTAGCTTCCTTAAAATATTCTATGGCTCAAGATAATCTCCTCAGGCAGAACTAAAAAATTTTATTTCTCCAGCGAGGGGAAGAATGCTTCATTTCTGTTCCTTGAACACAGCTCTATTATCCTGTCTTAATGGATTAAGCCACATGAGCAGAACTTGGCAACTCATCCTTTTAGCTTTGACCCAATATTTTAAATTATGATTGCTTGTATGGTGCAATGAAAGTATGTATTTTGAAACTAAATTGTATGTATTTTTTATGTAAAATTGCCCTTTTTTAAACAACTTACTTTATGCCAGTAGAAGTCTGTTATTTTTTCATTGCAAAGCAAACACAGCAGAAAGATAAAAATGCAATCCCACAAATTCACACTCTGGGAACTTGTGGCTTACACATTAGGAAATCATTCCTCTCTTCAGATTTATTCTTTATCTGTACAATTTAGCACTGTTATGAGAGAAAGATTGGAAACTTAGAACTGAATGCTCCTGCAGGTAACAGAGAGCCTGAATCAAGTGCTGACTTAAGTGGACACTGAATTTCAGGTGTGTCTTTGGATTAAGATGTTAGTTCAAGCAGCTACAGAAAATAGTTATATGATGCATGATGGCTTGACTTACATATTTACTTTTGCTTTCCCCACAATTTCTTATCTTTGTGCTGTAAACACTCTGCAGATAAGGATATTTGATATCTGTCTCATTATAAAACCATCTTGAAGGGGAATTCATTTTTCCAATGTGCCTCAGTTCCCTCTGGTTTCTTCCATCCCTTCCAAAGCCAAGAAATAATCAAGTTCTGTAGACTGCTGATTATTATGTGATTTTCCAGACAAAGGCACTCACATAAATTAATAGAAGAACCTGATAAGTGTCCAAACTACTTAACATAACTTTTATGCCTGTTGAGGTTCACCAACAATTGCTTTTGGAAGTGGGAAAATAAGGTTTATGTGATTTTCAAGCATTGGTATATTAGGAAGACTATAAATGAGATTTGCAATTTTTGTGGCTTTACAATTAAAATAATTTTACTCCCCGAAATCACACCAAAATTGCATATTGCTTTTCTAAAGGTCTATTTTAACTAGTAATTTAGAGTGCGTGGGAGTTGAAGGTTAAACTGTTTTAAAGGTGTCGATGGCGATAGAAAGCCGTGGGTGTGCCCAGGCTGCCATCTCCTGGTGCCGTCAGTGTCCTGCACCGGTCACTTCTTACCGGAGCTGAGCCTGTGGTGGGCACAGAACCCTTCGGGTTGGAAAAGACCTCTAACATCACCCAGTCCAGCCCTTAGCCCAGCCCACCGTGCTCACCACTTAACCACGTCCCCAAATGCCACATACACATGCCTTTGGGGCGCTTCCAGGAATGCTGATTGCACTCTCTTGCAAGATAAATTTGTCATTTGGGTTTGCTTTCTTTTTTTTTCTAACAGGAATGCGATCAAGTTCATATAGATGATGTTTCTTCTGATGATAACGGACAAGACCTAAGGTAAGATACAGCACTTTTTTCTTCTCCTTTTTTTTTTTTTTTTTTTAAGATTAAATAATTTGAGCATTTACAGGAATACATTGTATTTATTTTTACTGTATTTTGGGTGTTTGCAGTACCTACAGTTTTGCAACTGATGGCTTCCATGCAGCTGCAAGTAGTGCAAACCTTTGTCTGCCAACAGGTGTAAGAGGAGGGGTGGACTGGATGAGGAAGCTGGCTTTCCGTTACAGAAGAGTAAAAGAGTTGTATAATACTTACAAGAACAACATAGGAGGTGAGTTCAGCTGTCAAGAACAACTTTGATTAGCTGGTCAATCTAAGCTGCATGGTGATGAACTCACACCCAAAGAAAGAGCCTGGGAAGCCACAGAGGGAATGGAGGGTGATGTGGCTGGACCATGGGCTGTTGAAAGCTAGTGACTGTCATGGCAAAGCTATGTCCTGTTGTGCAGGAGAAACACAGCTGGGAAAACCAAGCAAGCTTCCATTTAGCTTCCACAGAGCCCGTTTTCCTCCTTGCAACCCATCTGTTCTTACCTTACTGATTGGTTGAACCACTTGTTCTACCTCAGATCTGCTGTTGTTCTAGGAAAGACATTGTGCAGTTTCCACAGCACAAATTAGCTGTTTTCATCCTACGTTTTAGTGATCTGGTTGGTATCAACTCTGTCTCCTAAACTCTCTGCTGGGTACCTGACAGTCTGTTTTCACCAGTGGATGCAATGCCAATAGCCCCTTTTGTTGATTCTGTAACTTACACAGTTTTGTCTCCAAAAAGTCCAAATCTCACGGGGACAAGAGCTTTGCTGGTACTGTTTTAATTCATGGACTCACTCATGTCTGCACCAGCAGGTTGTAGGTAATTAAGCAGCAGAGCCGAAAGAATCTGCTCTGGAGAGTCCTGTGTGACTTGCAGAGACAGCCAGCCCTCTTCTGGGGAGGGGAATGTGTCAACTGACCTCCTCAAGAATAGACTGTGAGGACAAGGAATACTTAGAAGTCTTCAGTAATTGCTACACCCACGTATTTTCACTGTTGGTAGTTCAGTCTTTCCTTAACACAGGATGAAGCAATAGGACCAAAGGGTGGTAGTAGAGAGCCGACTTTCTCTTGCCCTGCCTTCCCCTTCATTGGTGTTGTGAATAGAGTTTTTATATATTTATATAAATTTTTACATACACCTTTTTAATTTTGAAACAGTATTAACCAAAAGTTTACTGGATTTTCTTATATCTCCTAATGCATCTGAGATTCTAAAGCTGCTGCATTTCACAAAACCTTTAACACTGGTAAGAGCACAGCACAGGGAAACACACTGAGAGGAACAAAGCATTGCTAAGGCAGAGTGCAGATATGTGGTGCACTGGATTAAGGTTTTTATTGTCTCCCACACATCCTGTGTCTGAAATAGAAGCCATACTTATCAGGCATGTTTCTTCATTTATCCTCCACTTCTTAGCCTTTTTAATAATCTTCTTAGCACATATTGTGTCTGTTTATTTCAAAATAGCTGCTAGAAGGCATCAGAAGACAAGATTAATCCATATATTTTTTAGTTTCTTCACTTCTGTTTTTTGAAGACAGTCATAACTGCTTGTTGGGAAATAGGCTGTGAAAGACAAGAGGGATACTAAAGTTCAGGAAGCCTATTCCCCTTGTCTTCAGGACCAAATCTGCATTTAAAAAACCTTGGTTCCAATGAATGCACATCTCAACATTTAAAAGGCTGGGTATTTTTGAATATCTGAAAATTTATACCCAAAAAGAAATGTTGAGGACTAATTTTTAAGAACTGACTGAGATATGAGAACATAAGATGTGCAGCCATTTCAGGCTGTAAATGCTGTAAAAGGAACCAGCTACAACAGGCCATGAGGAGCAAGCCGTCGGCAAACAAAAATATTTCCATATGGGTAACCTGAGGTTCACACCTATGTACAGAGTCATAAGCAGGGCAGTCTAAAACATAAGCAGATATTGGAAAGTCCAGTTTTTCTAAAGTATCTCCTTTTGTGACCTATGATCCCAGAGGCATGAATCTCCTTGTCACTGCCTCTGATCATTTGAAAGTAATATCTGTGGGAGGACCTGGTTTAAAAAATTTATTTCTGAAAGTTATACTTCGAAATGTAGTAAAGCACCCTGAATGTATAAAAAAACTAACTAGTCTGAAATCAGTATCTCTCATTGCTTGATAAAGTGAAGTACAAGTAAAACCAAACATATACTGATTGTTGAAGACAATAGATTTTCTCTTTGATATTTTTCCGGGTTGTAGTAAAATTTAAAATAGAAACAATGACCGTAAACCCAATTACATTCCATCTAATACAGAATTTAATATTTCTTTTCACTTTTTTTACATAAAAGGACTCCTGGGTCCCGCTAAAAGAGATGCATGGTTGCAATTAAGAGCAGAGATTGAAGCACTGACAGACTCCTGGCTAACAAATGCACTTAAATCATTATCAATTATCAGCACAAGGTATGTATCTGAGTCTGCTCTAAAAAAAGTTTCTAGTTTTGGACATGTAATGGATATTTTTTTACATTTTAGGCAACAATAAAGTGGTGTTTTTAAGGAACAGAGCAGGTCTAATGTGACTTTTGAATAGGACACACGAAAATTGGAAAGTGGTTTCGTTTTCCATGATTCCTGCATTTTGTAAAGATAGTAAGAAATGTCTTCTCAAATGTGTGTATATTGAAAGGGTATTGTAGAATTCTGAAACAGCCTTTTATTTATTGTCTTGTGGGTAGCATTCTCTGAGCTCCACAGCTCTCAGTTATGTCCTTCAATGTTTGTGCCTACTCACAGTGCTACCTAGATACTGTGTAGATACCAGAACACAAGGACATTTTTCTTCTCTCCTTCCAAGCAAACCAGTATATCTTAGTATATAGCTTACGTTTTCAGAAGAGCAAAATTCTATTTCAACTGAGTTAAAAGTCTGGGTTCCCAATAATCAGACACAAAATGTATTTTTCCCTTGAAACAATAAAACTCTGAACCTTGCTGCTACTTGATCAGCCATGTAATGTACATCTTACCAGAAATCCTAAAAAATCCTGGGTTTAAACCATAAAAAGGAACATTAGGTCATCTTGCTTTATGAACATGTCTGGGAAAAGACATCATGCCGAGTAGAAAAAACAAATTTCAAAAGACATAAAAACCTTAATTTCAACATAACAGCTTTTTCAATATGCTTATCTCTTAAATGTTGTTTATTCAACAGTATGTGAAGCACTTCAGGAAAAAAAAGTAACAAATTTACATAAGCTGTTGTATTTAGCTCTGCATTTCTTTCTGAATTGTTAGTCCTCAAGGAGACTTTTGGTAACGACTGCCAGTTGGCATTGGTGGAAGAGTCTGGAAAACTGGTATCATTGACTCAGGATTGTTAAATAATAGTCTTTTGTCTTCTTTTCAAAGAACTGTACAACTATAAACCTTCAGAAGCTACCTGTGAGTCAGCTAAACATTACTGATATGTTACTAACAGGAAATTGAGATACATAAAGGTGAAAATAGTAGCCTCGGGTCTTGCTTGGAATTTGTGGAAATGCCAGAAGGAAAACTCACAAGTATTTACTCTTAAGTCTACATCTACATCACGGTCATGCTCATGTTCCAGCCTGTCAGTGCTTAAAGTAGCTCAGCTCTGAGTTCTCTGGCCTGCACAACTTCTCCACTCAAGTTTTCATCCTCACCATTTGATGCTATCTTATTAGCATGACCATTCTTACCTCTCCCTCTTTTCAGAAATATTCTTACTCTTTAAACATGAAGAAAGTGATGCCATTGTGGAGAAATGTGTATTCCTGTTTATTTTTCCTAGACAAAAGCGTAACAAATTATGTTTTTGTGTTCTCTTAACTTTTTTACTTGGCTGGTAGCTACCGACAGTTAATTGCCAGCATGGAAATTATGCTTTCAAGGGATTCAAATGCCTTGTTCTGGACGTAGTTAGTGGTCTTAAATGTCTGTATTTTAGTAGACCCATCTTCAAGGACCTGGTTTGTATAAACCAGTGTTTATATTCCAGTGTGGAATAGTTCCTACAAATCAGGCCTAGATATTTTTAAAGGATTTTGCCTGAGGTTTTATGTATATTTTCTGTAAGGGATGGTGCTGAGTGGCTCTATTGTGTGAGTGAAGGTAAATGCTGAGGAATCCTGAATATGCTCTCTACAGTGGGTTCACCTCCTCAGCATTTGGGTACTGTTTGAAAACTAATTAAATTTAAACTATTTCTCTCATTTCAGGAGTAACTGTGTAAATGTGTTGGTAACAACAACCCAGCTTATCCCAGCACTTGCAAAAGTTCTACTATACAGTTTAGGAGGAGCTTTTCCTATTGAAAATATTTACAGTGCAACAAAAATAGGTAAGAAAATTATTCTTTCATTTACCAATTTTTTTTTTTTTGCCAGAAATGGATGGATTCCAAAACACTTCCCTGACACTTAGCACTTTTAGTTATAAGATTTAGGCATTGCATGTGTTCAGACGTATTTATGTCAAACAATTCCAAATTCGCCTTATTTTCAATGATACCTAAAGGAATAAAGATGCTGATTAAAAGCCTCAGAAACTCCTCAGCATGGTGCAGAAAAGAATGAAGAAAAGTGGTTTTTGAATTAAAATCTGAGCAGCAATTCTGTTAAATTACCCTCTGCTCTGACCATCAGCTCTGTGCAAGCCAGGCCACAGCTGCACAAACCTTTTCCCAAGGCACAGTAGGTCAGGGATGAAAACAAGAAGTGTTACTAACAGAACCTGTGCTGCTGGATAGCAAAAGGGCACTTCCCCACTCTGTTCATAACTGTGTGCCTTTTGTGTGTTATGGTTTGGAAAGGTATGGTTTCTGGAAGTTGCATCCAATATTGTAAACCAAGAGAAGCTGTCACTCCTGTGAAATGCAACACAGCCTATAATGATTGATAATTTGTCAGACTCTATGATCTACCAATCATCAATTCAGGAATGCTTCGTTTCTGTTCCTATGACAACATTTATAGCTTTTGACAAAAGCATTGTAATATGTTTCCTAAATTATTTTCATAAGGGAAAAAGCTGTGAATATTTTAGCAGTGTCAGGAAAAAGTATTACCTCAGTCATCATTTAATTATTTTTTTTTATTGCTTCGTCACTCATTGTTGCAGATACATTAGAATTAAAATTTTTATTTTCCTTGTAAGAATATTATTACTATCATAAAGAAATATTTAAATTCAATTATTCATTCACTGACCTGTTCATTTTTGCAGTTCTGCTAATTCCTTCATCTCAGTGGCTTTCCTGTAATGATTAAGAGATCTAGTTTTACCTGAAACATCATAATATCTCTAAGCATATCCATTGCTTCTTACCAGATTTAGCTCTAAATTTGGCTGGGAACTTTTTAATAGTAGCAGTAGCAATGTCTTATTACTGCAAAAATCCTTTTTAAAGCTTCGCCATAACAAACTTGATAGCTTGAATAAATAGTGCATTGTTTTTCAGGCAAAGAGAGCTGTTTTGAGCGTATAGTGTCCAGATTTGGCACTAACATAACTTATGTTGTGATTGGAGATGGCCGAGATGAGGAACATGCAGCTAATCAGGTAACTTCACTCTGAACTCTTATCTCATTTATCTTCCAGGAAAAGAAAGTTGCTTTGAACGAATAATGCAAAGGTTTGGCAGAAAAGTAGTATATGTTGTAATTGGGGATGGTGTAGAAGAAGAACAGGCAGCAAAAAAGGTAACCTGTCTTCTGAAATGTTGGTGTGATACATAGCTACTAATGCAAGCCTTTCTGTTTGCATTTCTGTCAGTATTGTGCAAAATGACAAATAATTTCAGTCCACAGATGCAAGTCAAGAAGAGCATGATGAGATCAACACTTAGAATATAATGAACCATTTGGATTCTAGCATTTGCTTTACTTCATTTTGGAAAGAAAAAAAAAACAAACACAAAATTATTTTTAAAACAGATGGAAAAATAATGCAGCAAAAATATCTGACAAACTTCGAGCTAATTAAAGGATAAAGACAAGAGATAGAAAGGGCTCTGATATGATGTCTGGGTGGTGTTTTTCTTTAAATGCTTAAATTGGGGATGTTTCAAGAGAATTGTTACAGGGAATGTGGAAAACATCTAAAGGACTGTGCAAATTTTTTTGCTAAGATAGATGAAGTTCCATAGTTTACTGGAGCAAATATGATAAAAATATGATTTGCTTCAAGAAAGGCATATCTGCTAAAGGAAAAAGAACACCACATAGAGATTCTGCACCAAACCTGTTTTTCCAAAAAGAGAACTGTTTCCTAATTTCCTCATGATGATAATTCAAGTCTAATTTCAGCAGAAAAGGTTTTAATGTTCAGAAACAGATCAAATTAGTAATTTCTGCCATTCTTCCCAATATAATCCTAGAAGTGTGCAGAATTTTTTTTTTTTTTTTTTGCTTCAAAATGTCTGTACGGGACAAGTTATATAAATCTTGTTGTGCTAAGAAAAGCAAAACAAAGCACTCTCTTAGCATAGTAGTCAGAGTGAAAACAAAATAAAAATAACCAAAATGCTCATTCCAAATGGTTCCTTAGTATAAGTACAGTACTGGTGATGGGTCCTTTAAAATTTTTGCTAAACGATGGTGGTTGGATTGTGTGCTTTCTGGTTTGGCATGCTTTTTCTTTAACATTGGCTATATTGCATGGGTAGATGTAGAATTCAGAGAGACAGATGGATATAGCACATTGCGAATAGATCTAAACACAACATGGAATGTGGGGTTTTTTTCTATTCTGATGAATTATATACCTGTATCTCTCACGGATAGTGATGCTTTCTGCAACACAAATGATCTATTCTTAAACCAGAAATTTGTTATTTTCCTACACAAAGAAGTTTCTTTTTCCCCCTGCATGGAGAAAAAATGTAATTTAACTCTGTTTTGAAGTCTTGAGTGAGAAGTGTCTTTTCATGGAAGTGTTATAGCCCTTTAAAATGATATTCAGTGTTGTGCAGAAAAATAAATGGAGCAGCAAAGGATTTCCTATTGCTCCTCTGTAGGGGCTTGCATGCTAATAAAAGCAAGTAGCTCTGACTAAGTAACAGGCATTTTCCAAAGAAATTATTAAGAAAGGCTATCATCTAATTATTTTAGCTTCAGTTGAGCTATTAAGCTCAGATCTATTTCGATCTGATTTTTGTCAGTACTTTAATAGCGAAAATCAATTCAGAAACATAGTGGTGTAAAATAGATGATGGTAATCTTTAGGTATCCTCGTGTGTGGTGTACTGCCCTGTGTCACAGTGTTCATCTTTGCTGACCTTTTCCCTCCTCTAACAAACACAGCACAACATGCCTTTCTGGAGGATATCCAGTCATTCGGACCTCTTGGCTCTCCATCAAGCACTGGAACTAGNATGTATGTATTTCAAGTACACTGAATTTTTATGTGTGATTCAATGCCTCTGGCTTTACACATATGAATTGTCTTAAGAAGGGAAGAAATATTTGGAATTAAAAATTCCAAATTGAAGAGTTCAGATTGCTGAATGAAGTTAAAACATTAGTGCTGCGTAAGGAAGCTCTATGGTCTTATATATGCAA
>VZTN01032940.1:12506-77551 GCA_013400515.1 Erpornis zantholeuca | reverse complement strand
TGAATTAAAACTGTGGAGGTTGCTGGTACACACCAAGTGAGCCCTGACAGGAGTGAACAAAGGACTCGAACTGGCAAAGCACCAAAACGCATTTTCCAGCCAACAAGGTGGTGTTCAACAACATTCCTCAAAATTGGGATATATTCTCAGCACTGAGGTTTGAACCAGACTTTAGCCTACCTAACCCAGAAAATCTGAATTGGAATGCACTCAGACTGTATAATGACAATCCTGTCTAGACCTGTAATTTCTGTAAATTATTGATGAAAATAATTTACTGTGACTTTATTAGCAGCTGATTTTGGAAGTGGATGCAATTTTTCTTTCTTTCTGAGGGGGGAGGGTCGGGGAGGGAAAGGGTTATATAATATTGTCTCTTTTATAAGTTTGGCAAACAGAATGTGCATAATGATGTGTTGTGCCTTAAAGAGAAGACTGTGTTTGTGTGTTATAATGTAATTTTGGTTAAAAACTATGTAGATAAACAAAAAAACCTTTGTGATAATTTTTGACATGACCAAATTTGAAATTCAAAGAAATCAAAGAGCAGGGCTGCACCAAAGAACTTAAGTATTTGTTGCAGTAAGAAATAATAATAAAGGAAAGTTTGTGTTTTTATTTGGATTCTGAATAATTCCACTGATTTTTTTGAGAAAAGTTAAGAATATATTGGGAGGTTGATACTGGGGACCGCTACCTTGAAAGGTAAAAGAAGAAATAGGGTTTAACACCTTCAGCATCATTTCTTGATTCTCCAACAAGAAAACTAAGAGCCATTTTCATTAACTACCAAGTCCACTGAAAGCCACACAGTGAGTGCATCTGCTGTGTACGAAAGAACAAAGTTTCACCCAGCAGACAAAGTGTTCAGGTGGCATTACTAGAAGGTGAAAATGTGGAGTTAATCCCAGATGAGGAATAAAACACATAGGAATTAAAGATTACTAAAGAAGCTCTCATCAGTCAGATATGGAAATGATGCTACGTTTAGCATATTCAAGATCAACACAAGCTGTTGAAATTGCTGGCTTGATGACATTGGTCATTTCAGGAGAATAGTCCACTTTGGTAAAGAAAACAGCATTTTGGCAGCTTTTCCATTCTGTTCCACATTTTTGTGTATTTTGTTTTGGGTCAGCACGATTTTTCTCATCCACTTTTGACTGCTCAACAATATTACACAGGGACAACCCTAGTATGTCAGGCATCTGAGGAGAGGATAAAGAGGTGATTTTCATGAAGAAACACTGAGAAATATATAATCTTAACTTTCATAATTTCTGTTAAAAGTTACGGTCCATACAGTGATAATTTTCTTGCAAGTTTTGAACGTGCTACCTTTCAGCTATGGAAAATGAGCAAGATCCATATTGCACACAGAGCCCTTAACACTCCATGTGCAGTTTGAGCACTCTGAAACAACAGCAAGTGGTTTGTCTCTCATGGCAGAAGATGGAAACTACTTTTTCAATTTTTAACACTGTATGTGGAGACACCTGAGGTTGCGTGTGCACTGATTGTGTGAAGAGGTATTTGCAAGGGAAGATGTTAAAGGCAAACTCCAGGATGTCTGCACAAGCACAGTAGTCAGCACTGAGGTGAAAATCTTCCCTCTCTGTGCTCTGAAGGCATCATATGTCATAGTTACCACGTAGTAACTTTGTTCATTTAAACTTTGTTGAGGTTTTAATAAATTTGCTTTGTAGGTGAAAGCCTGGAGACACTACAAGTCCAAAGTGAAACTGCTCTATAAATTCATAAAAATTGATTTCTTTACTGTGTTGGAATTGGATATGTAAGTCACCACACAAAAAATAACAATTAATCACTGGGCAGTTTATAGCCATCCCATAGTAAAAAGGGATGGCTACCTTCTTTCTATTTTCAGTACATGGAAATACATGTCATAAAAAGTCATAGTACAGGTTTTTGTAGTTTTTCAGGTGGGAAAAAAAGTGTTTCTACTAGAATGGGAAAGAATTTTGAAGCCCTTCTCAAGTTCCAGCATTGCATAAAAATCTCAATGTAAAAGACATGACAAAACAAAAAAATTGTATGGTTAACTAGTTTTTTTCTCTTCTTTTTTTTTTTTTTTTTATTTCACATGTCATAGTGTTCTTTGAATGCATGAAGCAATATTATTTCTCAAGTTATTTGTTCAGCTTTTCAGTGTTCTTTTCCAAATCAGATGTAAGAACAAAAATAGCCCAGCAACAACCGTTGGTTCTTATTAAAGGTTTGCAGTGCCTTCATTGGAGTTGTGCTTAGCTTTGTGTGGCAGATATGGCTCAATTAATATGTAGACTTCTAGAGAGGAGATGGAGGCAAAAGGAGGGAGGTTTTACAGAGCACAACAAGGCTCTGTGTGCTACCATAGCGGAGGTTAATTGTTAAAGCAAGTGATGCACAAAAGCATGCATCCAAAGAAAGTCCAAGGATGTAGCTCAAAAGCCTTCGCAATACTAAAACCCTAAAACAAAATTTCAGAGCATGAATACTCTCTTGCTAAGCAAAAATTGCTGTCTATGCAAAAATTGCTGTCTATCTTTAAATAAAAGTGTGTAGTACATGCCTGCCTTGTAGAGAGAAATTAATCTGATATATTTTCCTGCATGAATAATACAGAGGAGAAAATAATCAAGGCAGAGACAGTCACACCAGGCTGTTCCAGATGGGCCTAAGAAGATTAAACTCAAGGTTGGTCACTTTGACATTGAGTGCATTTTAATTCAGAAGCATATTAATCAGAAACTACCTTCCCTTCAGCCTCTCCTCAACAATCAGGATTGATCACAAGGTCACATTTGCAAGTATTTTGGAGAAATTAAATATAGAATAAAATGCCTTTTGCTGATACTCTAGCTGTTCTCAGTACAGAACATGAGCATTCATTAGGCATTTGAGTGGTCAGCTTGCAAAATACAAATACGGTGTAATTGCAGTCATGGGATAGTATCCTAGACATAACCCTGTGCAGTTCAGTAAAAGAGGGCAGAAAAAACCTAAAAAATATGCTTGTGGAGATTGGGCACAAAGAAATAGGTAGGAGCAAGCTCCCAGATCTGTTTCCATTAGAATCCAGTGTGAGCAGCAGTGTCAGAGTGTGTTCCAGTGTAAGCATTGAGAGGGGAGATGAGGCCAAATCAAAGCCCTCTATACAAGCACACTTCATCTTGGGGCAAATGAAAACTTGGATCCCATCAGAACTGCAGAGTTTATGGAGAATATAGACTCGACCCACAATAGGAAGACTAGGTTTTAGCGGGGAAGTTGTATCTAGATCCAGGGTTTCATTCCAAAAGTCATCTCTGCTTTATAGGACTGATCCCAGGCCTATGCTGTAAATGCAGTATCTCTGAAGAGGAGCTGAAGTGACCTAAGCCAAAATCCCAGCAATAGCAGCATTTTGGAGGTTTGAAGCCAAGGGCCTCTGTCATGTATTAGCAGGTTATAGTTTATTAGGGCCTACCTAATTTAAGAAAAATGTAAATTAAAATTAAAAGCTTGTAAAATTATGTACATCTTTACTATTTCTCAATAAATACACTTGGAAGTGTCATTTTCTGCACTATACAATGTTGTAAGTTGTTTGGTTTGTGGTTGAAAGACACAGTGTCTCTTGCAGGACTCTGACATCCACGCTGCCCTTGTCATTCATGCCTGGAGCAGCCCTGAGCCCATCTATGGGGTCTGGTGGAGCCTGGCTCACCTGTGGGCTCCTTGCGGGGTGCTGCCTGGAGAGAGAATCTCCTCCTGCCCTGCACCAAGGCCTCCTCACCAAGAACACCAGGTGCCTTGCTCCAGATGCAACCTGAGAGGCAATTAGCAGCTCTATTGCAGTGTCCTTGACACAAAACACAGAACAAAACCAGTTTGATGATGTAAACACACAGTGTATGCATTTAAATCCTCACACCAGTTCACTCTCTAATGCTTTGCTCATAGCTTTATGGTCATGGGTTGCTCAAGATACAGACTGGGCTACTGAGGGGCAAGTAGCCTTTCCAGTTGAAGATCACCCTCATGAAAATCTAAATGATTTTGGGAGCAGTACTTCATTATTTTAGTGAGGTACTGAATTCCGTTTGAAGGAAGCAGTCCCTCCCCAGTCTGCTAGCAGAGACCAAAGCGGGATCACAGAATTGTCAGCACACTTAGATGTGACATTATGATCTTGGGAACTACATGGCAAGGGGCAGATCCTGGGTAGCCACAGCGATTCAGCCCCAAGAAGCAGCTTGTGAGTAGTAGATTCTTTCCAAGGGGTTAGATTAAAGCATGTCTCTTACAAACACAGCTGTTCTGTAGGTACATCTGCTTCCTTCTCAGTTTTAGGAATAAAAAGGAAGATCTATCAAAAATCAAGTGGAGAAAATACAAAGAAATCCCATCTATGGAGCAGACAGACTTACAGCAGACAGTAGTTTTACACTGTGTGTCTCCCAAATGGGTTTGCATGTGCCTCCAGAGAAAAGCCATTCAGTACTGTTTCAGAAGAGTGAGGTAGTCAGAAAATGGGTGATAGCACAACATTACCTTCATTTCTCCTTGCTGGAAGCTCATTGCTCTCAATGGCTGTCATTGTGCCCTGCACATGTCCACAGTGATCAACTAAAGCAAAAATATCATACTGACAGCATTTATGGGTGGACTCTTCCTCATTTGGGTGCAGAATTACTTCTTCGTCATTACCTGTAAGAGTCCTCAACAAAAATGCTCTTTAGGGTTGACTTGTTTGATTAATTTTCTTGTTTTTTTCAAACCAATAATGGATTCTGAAACATTTTGGAAATGCTTATAAATCTGGGAGAACTTTTTTCATTTTCCGAAAGCCCAGGCAGTAGAAGGAATCCTGAGAGTCAAAACATCACAATAGTTTGTTTTACATCTTAGTTTCTCTACAGATTTCAAGGCCTGATTTTCAAAGAACCAAGTATCTTATTTAGATAAAGTAAAAATTTACTTTAAGCTTAAAAAACTAAGACTTTTTTTTCTGGTTGGGAAATAAAGATAGAAAAGAAGAAAACATCAGAAAGTTTCAGAAATTGATTTTTTCAGTTTGCACAAGCAAAGAAACTCCTTTGTTTCACAAATAAAGGTTTCTCATCTTTTCTGGATCATTTAGGTATCAAACATCCACCTAAACATGGGCTGTTAGAAACTCACACATGTACTTCAGTAAACATGAAGAAAGAGAGCTGAGAAGTATGAAGGACAGGATTTATAGGAATTATATGAAGGAGTCAGGCTTAGAATGGAGCTTAATTAGATTCAATTTTTCTGCCTTGCTCAGACTGTGGGAGAATGGAGTGTGGCAGAGAGGCAAATGGAAAGTGATTCATGTTTCCTACACTGCTATACAATCTACTGTGCCCTTCACCAGGAAGCACACACTAATGGCACATGAAAAAAACCGAAAACAACTGGAGCAATTTGGAAAATATTAGAAATTGTTGACTCATTTAAACCAAAATGTGTTTTGGGAGTGCACACATCAGTGTCAATGAACGGAACATTTCTAGTCCTATTTAGAGAAAGAGTGAATCAGGGGCCACACCAGCCAGGAAAACAGCATGAGCCATTGCAGGATGACTGTGGCTCTCAGCTGACATATCAACCCCCTGTTCTTTGCTTTCACCTTGTCTAGATCAGGGTCTTGGTTTTGACTTGGTTTCTGACTCAAAAAGGTTCTAATTTAGTTCAATTGGGAAGAGCAGTGTTTCTAAGATCAGGGAAAAAAAAAAGAAAAATAAAGTGAGGGAAAGATAAGGGAAGGGATGAAACAAAAGAAAAAAAAAGCATAAGAAGATCATGTCTAGTATTTTGAGTCTTCTGGATAGTGGAGCAAACTATTGGCACTTAGCAGTAGGACTTCTTCATAGGCTTTTTTTGAGGGGTGGTGTTGGGGTAGCCTTGGCTGGCAGCCAGGCTCCCACCCAGCCATTTTTATTAGGGACTACTCTGTGCTGGGGAGGTCTGGTGCCAGGGGAGGCCTCTGCCTGTATCTCATCAACACATCCCATGAGCAGCCTATAATGTTATTTTTATAAGGATGAATCAGCCTCAATTGCTATCCTCCTCACACAGAAAGCTTTTAGTTTGATTTGGTTTTATGGTACAAGCCATGACTGGAGCATGTGTTACACTTGTGCAGCTCATGCAAACCAGAAACCCTCAATGAGATCTGTGCCTCGTGGTTACTCATGTTTAAAAGCAAAACAAAACAAGGAGGGAAAAAAAATGGGACAGGGAGGAAAATGGAGCCAAGAGTGGAGGGCTGCTCCAGTCAATGGCACATGCACACTGATTGATGAAATGCAGTCCTATTCTCAATAATCACCACAGACCACTGACACAAGGCAGCTGGTGGAGGTAGGGTAATTAGCAAAGCCCAACTTCTCCAGTTACTCACTGGGAGCTAAAATGAGGAATTTATTACAAGCTCTGAGTAGTCTTGGTGAGGAACATAGTCATATTCAACATGGAACTGCCTGGTGGCCAAAAGAGATGCAGTGTAGCCACCTGACCCCCATGACCAGTTGAAAGGGGAAAGAGCCAACTCTGCACAGGTCTCTTCTCAAGGGGGGCACTCATCCCACTCACCTGGCCCCTCACCTTGTCCACCACAACCTTGCCTGCCACCATTCCAGTGGGGAGAGGGCAATGACCCAGGCAGCAGCACCTCTGGGTATAACCCCCAGGAAGCAAGGGGGGCAGCTCACAGTGCTTTGCTGACTCTCTCCGAATTGTTTTTATACCCTCCTTAAACTAAGCTGACTCTCGGTAGAGCAGGTATCCTAGCTGGGAGGTATCTATTCACTGAGGAAAAGAAACAGCTAATTTGGGTCCTCAAGAGGTCAAGAACTGCTCACCACAAAGGGTATCCAAGCACTTTCCAGTGCTTTTATTTTTCCTCTTTACCTAAATGGGTAGAGCGAGTTTTCTTCTCTGGTTAACAGCAGTTCCTTAAATGAAATTTACTTATAATGGAAAGGCTGACTCAACCTTCACTCTAATAACCAGGAAAACACAACAGTAAAATGAAACAACAAATCATTGCTCTGACAGTAATGAGGCACTTGCTTAGACATTTATCTGTTCTTTTACAGGGCAGTAATTTTATGGTTGAAAAGACTTGGTTTAAACTTTGTGTCTGCAAAGAAATTGCCAAGCTCTGGCCAAAATTGCCTCATTTAGCAGATGGTAACATTGTACATAATTAATGTATTCATTTTCATTCTTAAAAACTAGTAAATGCAGCTTATTTGAACTTTCTCCTGAAAGCTAAATTTATTAGCTACAAAACACCGAGACTGTGCCAACAGTTTCAAGGAGATTATGTTCTGTCTTTCCTCTGTTTTCTAACAGTTTTCCACTAATACCACCTGGGTGGCTCTTCTGTATAAGAAACTTCACTGCAGGCAACAGCTTTCTCCTGTCCCTTTTGTTGCTTCACATGTTTTCATGATAAACATTTCTTTCCTTCACCTCCATCTGAAAAGCAGAAAGGCTGCCACTTGTTTGCTGAAAATGACTTTAAATTCATCAGCTCTCCCAGACCTAATAAAGTGACATGTTTACAATGCTAGAGGAAATCAGGTGTTTTAATGTTAAATGAAAAAAAACATATTTATGTAGTGTTACAATAATACTGTTTGCCTGGCTTTTCTCAGCCTATTCATCACCCAGCAATCTCCTCACAAAATGCTGTGGAGTCTGTGTGCTTCTATGCCATGCAATACTAAGTGCAAATTCACCATAAGTCATGTATTACAGCAGCCTCCCCCTTTGCTGCTGGCAGCTGCTGCAGTGGGGCACCTGTAGGGAAAGAGCCATTCCCCAGGCATGTGGCAGTGAAGATGGAGCAGAGAAATGCAGTGGCAGGTGGGTACTGCTGCTACACCTCCTTCTGCTAGACAATGAATAGAATAGGTGAATTCTATTTGTGCTACTTGTCCCACTGCTCCCCCATAAGATCTGTAATGTTCTACCACCAAGAAAGCCTAGGGGAGAGCTTTTGGGGAGACAGGCGCAGTTTCCTTCTTCCCTAATGAGTAGAAAGATGCTGTTACTTTGTTCTAACTGAGGCAAGTGATTTTTGTTGACACATCATGGCAGGATATGAATCACACATCTGAAATTAATCTCAACTCTTTGCCCTTACCTGTTGATAAATCCAGTATCTCTTCCACTCTGGCCAGGCCCCTGTAAGACTTCTTTAATCCCTGTTGAAATTTTCCATTCTGCTCCATGTGCAGAGATTGGTGTAAGTCTATAATGAAAGGGTTCTGGATTTTAAGAGGAAATAACGCTCCTTATATATGAGCTGAAGGAGATACTGAATTTCTATCTAATATTTCAACCACTTTCATAGAGGTGGGTAGAACATATAATTAATTGGTAGCTATCTCTTGTCCCCACCCCTGTCGAACAACAATCACACTCCACTCTGTGGTTTAATGCTAGAAAACATCTGGAGAACATGTGGTTCCCTACTTTCTTCAGCTGTCTGTCTTTACTGAATTTCAATCTTCCTTGTAATTCCAGTGGTAGTTGTGAGTTTAAATATATTTTCTTGCACCTGTAGATCTCCGAGCCAGCAGGTCCTTTGTTCAAGTATGCAAATCTACAGACGCTTGGCACTCAAATTAACCACTGGGGTTAGTAAAGGAATCTTGTCTCTGCTATGAAGACTTTGTGGTAGTGATCCCTGCAGTGATGCAATAGCAATGATCTCTGTGGTGATACAATAGCACCAGAGAACAAAACATCTGGCTATAGAAAGCAGCCACTGGGCTCTGGGACAACAGTTCCTTTTAAATGGTTTTAAGAAGATGAGGTGCGCAAAGAAGTGGATGACACTGTTTTGGCATATTTCTGAATTAAAAGGGGGTGAACCTCTTTATCTCCGGTAATCATGGATTTCAATATTAGGATGCATTACAAGAAAAATATTGTCACGAATAATCATCACTTTATACTCCTAGCTTTGTAACTGGAAATCTTTCTTGACTGTCAGAGCAGTAAACTGACAATCTGTCTCCACATTTTGTCATCTGGAGAGGTGATGTTTTCAGAGTTTCCATCATTGTGGATTTCAGGATAACATAATGAATAGAAGAAGCCAGAACTCTTTTCACAGTGTTGGATTTATTAGAACAATAAAGTACGAAGAAAATGTGTTGATATTTGCTTTGTTGAAAACAGCAAACTGAATAACACAGCAGACTGCAGTGTAATCCTGGCTGTAATCCTCTGTAGTGTAATATTTCTTTCCCAATTCTCTGATTTTGTACTTAATCCAGAGTTCCTCGGTGGTTTTCAGTGTGGAGATTACTCCCCCGTGCAGAGCTTTTCTCATGGTCCATCTTACAATTCCATGGCTGATCGGCTCCTTCCCCTTTCACAGCACTTAGTGCTGTGTAACACTAATGCTTGGTTTGGCAAAGCCACATGTAGTCATTTATGTTTGGTTTCTTCAGTGTAAAAAGGCTGACCAAAGAAAAGACCACTGCCTTATTTTCTACAGACGTAGGCAGATGCTTGGAGCACTGTCAGGAGATCCAAAGTCATAGCTGTGGGAAAGGTTACTCTCCATTTGCCTGCTTGCAGTCATTTCTTCAGATAAACCTACCTCCCCTGCAATTGTTCATATCAGATCTGATTAGATCAACAGTCCAGGAGATCTAGCCTGTCTTCTATATCAAATGACATGTCAGAAAAGGGTAATTGTGCTTGGCAATGACAGTGTATTTTTCCTGGTCCCTTCTTCCTACTCCCACCTTTCATGAGATTAATTATCTTGAATATTCTGTGGTGCATAGCTGTGCATTCAGCAAAGATGTCTGGGATAGCTGAAATAAACATTTAGATATTTCACCTTTTTTGCCATTTGAGGGTGGAGTATCTCAGTTTATACAGCATTTTTATAATTTATTTTCAGGCTAGTCCCTAATGCACTTCCTAGTCTGCTTTGTAACTACTGTGCATTAAAAATTATCTTCATTATAATTAAGTATCTGCATTATTTCAGGGTTACTGTTTTTCTTTTAAAACCAGTGAATAGAATGAAATCTATTGATGAATGTGCTAGCTGCTTCCAGTCAACGCAGAACATTGCGTCCAGGTATTCAGACAGATTTTCAGGTGTCTCATGATGGCCCTTGCAGTCTGAGATAGAGGGATGTCAAAGAATAACCTTTCCATAATGATTCAGCAAGTTTAGTGGTCAAGAGATGTTTTCGTTTTGGCTGAGCTAGAATTCATGTTTTTCACAGTGACTGGTATGGGGCTGTGCTGAACACAGGGTTGAAAATACAGAGATGTTTCTGTTATTGCTGAGCAGGACCCACACAGAGCCAAGGCCTTTTCTTCCTCCTTTTGTACTGCCACACTGGCAGGGAAGCTGGGGGTTTATGGGAAATTGAGAGTAGACACAGCCGGGTCAGGTGACCCTTGCTGACCACAGGGATATTGCAGACCATATGACATCATGCTCAGTATATAATGTGGGGAGAAGAAGAAACGAAGGAGGGGATATTTGGAGCGATGGTGTTTGTCTTCCCAAGTAACCACTGCCCATGATGGGGCCCTGCTCTCCTGGAGATGGCTGGACACCTGCCCGTGGGAAACAGGGAATTAATGCCTTGTTTTGCTTTGCCTGTGTGCACAGCTTTTGCTTTCCCTATTAACCTGTCTTTATCACAACCCATGAGTTTTCAAGCTTTTACCCTGCTGAATCCAGGGGTGGGGGACTGAGTGTGTGGCTGCCTGGGGCATGGCTGCTGGTTGAGTTACACAAAGGAGTAAAGATCCCTTTTGTCTCAAGATTAGTCCACCTTTAGGACTACTCAGACATGTGGCAATAACATTTTGGAGGCCATTCAAAAAGAAGAATTTGCTGCTTAACCCCTTAACTGAGAGGTAGCAAGAGTCTGAGAGTTACTTGAGAAAACCTCCTGGAATTGCTATCTCTACAGCTGATGGTCATCCGATAAACTGAGATTACACATGTGTAACCTTACCCAAGTGTCAGCTCCATAGCATGCTGTCTGCAGTGAAAGTTTCTCAGAGTTGTGTAAGCAGTCTTGTGATTTGTGTGAGAGATGAGGGAAGACATGCACTGTAACATTTGGCCTCGGCTGCAAGGTGATGACTTCAGTGATGGCAGACAATCCAATAAGCACATTTGTGGATACAGTACGCCTCTCAGCCAGGCAAATGCTTCCACTGCAAGCCAAATTTATGTCTCAGGCAAATGGCATAATTTATCAGCAAACCAAACCAGACCTATTGTTGCCTACAGAAGAGAGCCTTCAGAGAGGGCAGGGGTGTGGGCCAAAGAGTTTGCAGTGCAGCGTGTGTGGCTTTTCCAGCTCTCAGCATTAGAACAGACAGAGATAAATGGACAGATTGGGATCTCTGAAACTTTACCACCCTGTGCTTAACAAGGCAATGAGTTGGCCATGAAGGCCATGCCAGGAGCCATTCCAAAGGCTGCCTGGAGCCAGGACAGGATTTTCAGAGAAGCCAAGATTAAAACACAGTATTTTCCATGAATGAGTTTCCTTTCTACTGAGGTCATAGCATATTGAGAGTAAGCAATACAGCTATCTGCAAACTGTTCCTGCACTCTCACTGGCTTAATAAAAAGAGCCATCATTCTCATGCTCTTCCTCCAGAGAGGCTTTGTGCAAAACAGATTGCCAGCAACTTTTAGCAAGCTGAGGCCCTTCTTTTATACACCTGTTTGGGATCACAAATTTTCTCTGTATTGATTCTTTGTAGAAGAAACAAGTGAAATGGAGCTGGTAGGATAATCTCACTGGTATCTGGTACCCTTAAGGTACCATCCTTGGACCTCTACCATTTAAACAAGCTTATTCATAGCATTATTTACAGCAGTTGATGGTCTTTGAAAGACTTTTCCAGTGTTAGTACACCTTTCAGCAAACTTCAGCTCAATTGATCAAGAGCTTCTGTTGGGCTAAGGAGAGATGAGAGGCCATTCAGTTGTTTCCTTGAAAAATAGGATACTACTGAATGCCTCCCCTCTCCAAAGTTTTCTAGCTACAGTGACTTCTTGAAGTCTTTTCTACTACTCAGCATTGTGGTAAACCTGATGGAAAGAACAGCAAAGCAATGTGAGCTGCAGTGTCTCAGTGGCAATACTTGTGGGGTTACCTTACAAAATTTACAGTTGTTGCCATATTTTTCCATTTCCCATTTTGTTTTTGAAGCTGACTGAAAATTACTGGTAGTAGCAGACCCCTAGGTGTTTTGAAACAGTGAATGAAATTTGTACTTGTAGGATATAACAAATTTTTTGAACAACTGTCTCAATGGAAAACATCCATACAAGCTTTGGATGCATGCTTTGTAAGTGCCTAGATCCTCTGGCCTTACCACTGTGCAGCCTGTGACACAAACACATTGACACAAGTGGAAAACAGATTACAATTTTTCATTGTGGAAGAAGAATTGATCTTAATATCATGATGCTCCAGCACAGAATTTTGTGAAATGCTTTGCCAGCTTAGACATCAAACAAGTAACAGTGAAAGCACAGACTAAAGCAGCCATTCACTTTCTGGGCAGACTAGTAGCCTCAGATAGACACATTACTGATACTGGTCAGAAAAATGCCAGTTCTGTTTCTCAAAGGTGACTTGGACCTTCTGTGGAATCACAGAATATTCTGAGTTGGAAGGGATCCAGAAGGATCACTCAGTCAAGCTCTTCAGTGAATGGCCCATCCAAGGATCAAACCTACAACCTTGGCATTATCAGCATTATGCTCTGACCAACTAAACTAAGAGTCCAGAGATGTCTGAGAGGAGTAAAGGAACTGATAAAAGAAGACAAATCCGGAGATTAATTTCTTGCCTTTGAAACATAATTTCAGGAAGGAAGGAAAAAACCTTTGCAAAACCTTGTTCTTGTTATTGTTCTTCAAGAAAAGATAAGCCAGAGGGTCCCGGGGACTCATCCACTTGAGTTTCTGAGACTTGGGTATGTGGGGAGGAGGATATGTGACATGGGACCAGGTAATGGAGAAGAGTTTGGGAATTGTGGCCTCTCCTTACGGCCAAATTCAATCAGGTGCACAAAGAGGTATGGGATTGAAACTGGGATGGAAAAAGCACAGAGTGGACTTGTGACAGGGCTGGGGGTTGGTACAGATCAGGGCTTGAGATCCAAATCGTCAATTTTTGCAGCAGTTGTTGGGGTTGAGCTGAGCATACTTGGGGTATGAGTTCCCAAACTTCTGTGATGCCTGAAAGCATTTGTCTTCTCCAACCTTGAGCTGCTGCTGAGAGGGACAGTGTCAGCCTCCCTTTCCGCTTCACACTAAACCCTCCCAGAAAAACATGAGTTATTTCTCCTGTCACTAAGCCCCTGGTAGCAGAGATGAACCATCATGGGTGACAGGTGAACAGTGATGTAATAGTTCCTGCCTAGAACACTGAAGCCTACGAATGTTTGAAGTCTGTTTCCCCTTTTTTTCTTTTTCATATAGGTTGATCCCAAGCAAATAGTGCTGCTTTGAGCCAGCATTTCATTCCTCTGTGTCACCAGCACAGAGCTCAGAAGGAGTAATTTCAGCCTTCTTTGTGGCCTGTGTATGTCCAGACCCCGCAGTGTGAGGAGCAGGGAGTGGCAGCAGGGTGAGCAGTCAGTCTGATGGCTGGAGAAGCGGGAGAGATGCTCCATGGCATGGCAAAGCACCGACGGACCACCACGACTCAGCTGATGCCACAGGCTGGTTCCACTGCTGCTCCCCAGCCTCCAGCTATCAAGCTTCTCCTTCAGCGCCATCTTATCTTGAAGGAGTTTTGTACAAACGCGGAGCCGAGGGTATTTCAGGCAGAACGAGACGCCCTCTCTGTGTGGTTGTGGTTTGTGCTGCCGGCCGCTCGTCGGCGGGGAGACACTGCCATCTCCCGACGCCGGGCTCCGGCTGATGGAGCGCTCCGCACCCGCCTCCCCTGGGCACGCTGCGGGGAAAGCAGCGCGGGGTGAGTTGCCTGGGGCCCGGGGCTCGTTCACTCCTGTTCTGGATTTGGGGCGGGTTTGGAGAGCTGTCCGCAAGCAGCTGTAGGAGGTCACGCTCGGGGCCGCAAGGTCAGAGTGACGCTGGGCTGAGCACAGCGAGACGGAGGTGGCACAGGGAGATAAGCGCGAATGCAGCAGGAGCTTGGGAGGCACACAGAAGTGCGGGAAGCTGAAAACTGAGCGGGCTGTCACAGGACATACCTGGCACCATCATTAACAGCAGAGTAGTCAGGAATCAGTAAATTTCCTGTGCCTCTCCCTGCCCACCCTCTCACTGCACCTGATCCACCTTCCTGAAGGAGAATGCGTTTAAATGTAGCAACTCTGTAATTTTACTCTCCAAAAAGACACTCATATGTGCTGGAAATCAGCAGAGATTCATGCATCTTTAGGTTTTGCTGTTACAAATGCCATCCCCAATGAAGCAAACCAAAGCTTGGGAGGCAGAGCTGGGAAAACATGTCCAGCCGCTGCGCCTGCCGCTGCTCCAGCGCACTGGACCGTCTGTGGGATACCGCTGGAAGCGCAGTTCCGTGCAAAACCGAAGGCCAGTAATGCCCAGCAAAAGCACTAGGGGTCATTCCACTCTTTATCTCCACCTCAAACCAGCTTCTCATCACGCGAGAACTAGCAAACACCTCTCCCCTTTCCCTCTCCCTTCCGACTGCTTACGATAAACCTGAACTGCAAATAAGGTTGTGTTTAGACAGGAAAGTGGTGGGAATATTGTCTGAGTAAAGACAGGAGGATCTATCCCAGTGGAAAGGCTTTTGAACGGTTTACAGTATTTGCCTGTAATTGTACACATTCCTTGAACAACTCACATCCACTCATTTATTACTGTGCTGAACAACGCAGTAGGTCCTAGTACACAGGTGTGTCACTCACCCTGCTTAAGGCTACAGGCATCCACAATGGAATGGAATTTTTCCACACAGAGTTAAGTTATGTTAATGCAACATCAGAGGTGACCGGTCTGGGGAGATGAGAAGGGAATATAGGAGGAAAAATATTCTGAACAAAATATTCACCCAAACGTGGAATAAAATTACCAAGAACAGGTGTTTGCTGTCTTCCCTGACAGGCAAAAAAGAAAAAAACCAAGAAAAAAAAGTGTTTTTTTTTTCTTTAATTAATAATTATTTTTTAAAATTTAAGGATTTCTTTAGCTGGGGATACTTTGATCCAAAAGGCATGATAATCAATGAGAGCTTCCCCTGGGCTTTAGTGTTCCAAGTGTCAGTTGGATTTATTTGTCATGCGAGTAGTAATGAGGAATAGATTGTTTGAGGCTAGGATACCTAGGGCTTTGCTTCTAGTTCAAGCAGGTTACACATGTGAAAAAGGTGTACCTCCAGTCAACTACTGTGAGTGTTTGCCGTGTTAAATGCAAGGTGTTTGAGGCCCACAGTCCCACAGGAGCAGAGGTTTAGGGGAAGGTAAAAGCTACACACACACACACCCACAAACATGTTTTGTGCCACTTTTCTATGGCTTAGTATTTAATCTCATACATGAACAATGCAGTACACAGGACTGATGTGCTTTGGGCAAAGAACTGAGTGCTAACCTGGCCATAACCACCAGAAAGTTAACCCTTTCCTTCCTGATTGTCCTCTGTACTCCGCCTACCCACTCCAAGAAAGAGTAGGTCACTTTCCTCATAGATTATTTTTCCCCAAAAAAAGGATCACTAGAAAAAGAGATATTCACTTAGTTTCCCAGTGCATATCAATATATGATTTTTTCTGTTCTCACAGCTTTAACATTTATTTGCTATAACAGGCTCTGGTACATCAGTCTATGTCTGTCCAGCACTTACACAGATAATATAGCCTCAAGTTCTTAATGGATGCCTAAGATTACACCATGTCAGCACTCACTCCCTGGCTTGTCTGAAAGTTTTTCATCATCTTGGCCAAGAGTTTCCATCCTCTTTAGTCTCCAGAAACATCAGGCAACCCCTATGCAATTTATTGCAGTTTATAGTTTCTCTACATGAACGTCACTTCCAAAATATTCATTAGAAAAATTGGTCATTTACAATAAATGTTACATTTTTACAAGAAAATGCAGCAATTCTTTATTAAGCATCTGGATTTTTTCAGCACCACTTCATAATGAGGATGAGCCTGAACTGGAACACCTGATCTAAACCCTCTTTTGACTTTTGGAGAATTTCAGATCCAAGTTTTTAAGGGCTGGGATTGTCTTCATTTTGAGTCTTCCACAGCTCTGAGCACATAGTTGGCACTTAGCAAATAAACAATAGTAATCCAAAGCTGGACCAGAAATTAATGGCTAGACTCTATCTGTACTTCATAAAAATGTATACATCTTCCACATCACCCATGCTTCTTTCTTTTGTAACCATACACGATTGCAATTAGAAAATAGAAAATCCAAACCACAGATCATGGTAAAACAACATCCTTCATGCAGTGTGAAGGGTAATCCAGAGGTGTGACTCGGAGTAATGAAATGTTTTTTAGACAATGGCATTGTCACAGAGAAGCAATAACTTGAACCCATGGCAGCATCTGCTGCAAAGCTTACCTGGAAAGAGGCCAAGTCTCTGACCAGCAGCCACACGTAGCTGGGAAGCACCAAGCTGTAAATGATGGCACACGGGAAATACGAATTAGTGACTGTGTCTTATCATGGAAATTAATCCATGTCTGATTCATTCCCAGCTCCAGGGAGGACAGAGAAGGTGGCTTATCCAGGCTGGATTTACATGGATAGAGGTTCACATCAGCACTCTCAAGAGAATGAGCACTTTGTATATGTAACAGTCTCACAGAGCTTCCCCTTGCACAGTATTGCCTGCCAAAATCTTCCTACTAACATCACTGCTATTTTACATGACCTGGGGTTTAGGCCACTAGAAGTGTCCAGAACTGTAAACTAAATAAAAGAATGATTGAAAAGGATCTTGTATTGTCCCCCCTCAGGAAAGAGAAGTGCCCATATTGAACAGGGACAGGCCAAAATGCAGTAGGACAGCAGCATTTGTTGCAATCTGTACTGCTTTAGTCAAAAGCCTATCCTACATTTTCCTTAGCATCTGCATTTGGGTGTTTGGTCTTCTCAGTGCTTCACAGTGGAAATGAAGGAACTGTGAAAACTTCTGGCAGTTTGCATAGAACAGAAGGAGAGAACATAGATGGAAAATTGCTCCAGCAGAGGTGGAGTAATGGCAACTGATATGCAAGGGGAAGTCATAAGAAACAATGCAATCTAACTTGTTCCAGCTGCCTGAGCAATCACAGGGACAGTGCCAGATGTAATATAGCTCTGGTTAGCATGAGCTGAGATCTGGGATAGCCTCCAAAAGCAAGGACGGGGAGAAGAGAAGCAGCAGCTTGTTTGTGAACAAAAGACTAAACTATTTGGTTGCTAAAATATACGCAAAGGAGGTATCCCTTCCCTTTGCCCCATGTGCAAATCACATCTAATCTGGGAAAAAGACAAAGGAAAAAAAATAATCCAGTTTGTGGTTGTGCTGAATTCATTTGATAAACACTGGAAACCATGCTAAATGGGGAGGAGAGCTTGGAGAGTGTTATTTTTGTTGGGCAGCAATTGAGTCTGATGTTTTTAACAAACTACTGCTGCTCTGTTTGAGAAACTGCATTTTTAAAATGTGAATCAACTGTGACAATTCACAACAAAAGAGCAGTTCTGAGAGCCCCTCCATGAAGTATATGGTTCATGGATGGTCGTTCCCTTCCATGGTTATGCTGTGGGATGGAGGGCTCAAGTTACCTGGGGACTAGTTACCTAAGGTACAAATTACCAAGGACTACCGTAACTGAGTCCAGCCTACGTGTCAAGAAAGAGAAAAAATAATCTTATTCTGGACACCCTTCTACTGGTGTTTAATTTAAAGCTATCTCAAATCACTTCATACTGTGTGCGGTCATGTCTATGACTGCTGAGTTTACTTTTCTCCCCGAGCCATTTAGATGATGAAGGAAACCCAGGAGCACCATGTAGATCAGATTGCCTTGTCCATCCCATTGCCTGCTTGCAGCTGTTCCCCAGGCTGTGAGAATGGGCAGAAGACAGAGTGTCAGTCCTCTCAAAGACAGCACCAAGCCTGCAGGATTGCCACCCAGGGCAAATGCAGTCACTGTTTGTGATTTCCTGCTTTGCTCCAGTACAAGAGCTGTGTAAGAACACAGGCAAGAGAGGCAGCAATTTGAATGCCGCTCCAGAAACATTTTGCAAAAGAGCCCTGCTGTAAGGAAGGATCCTTCTGACTTGGTTTCCAGAACACATTAAGAAATATCTTCAAGAGGTTTTTCCATTTTTAACTTGATTGTGTTTTCCCCATGAAAGTAGGATCCAGCTGTTAAATTTGCTTGAAGTATCAAGTCCATCTGCATAAAGTGGTTTGAAGGAAAGGATTCTGACTAGACTAAATTTCAAAACAACTAGACAATAACTATCATTATTGGTTTATATTAAATTGAAAAAGAGGCAGGAGATAGCATTAAAATCCCCATTTTACAGAAAAAAAGTAAGATCTGGGGAACTCAGACAATTTTCTTGCTCCGGGGTCTTCATCCAGCTCCAGTCTTTCTCTGACACAGAAGTCACAGTTCCGAGGAGGGCAGCAGGCATTGCATTAGCATAGCCTTGCCACTCATCACCATTCTCAGGTAGGAAAACGGGGCAGGACTAAACCACTCAGTTTTGCAATCAGTGAAAAAAATCTGAAAAGCAGAGTTAATTCTTCAATGTAGCGGCACAGTGAGCTTCCACGCAAAAATCTCTACTCCATTCACAGCTTCTGAGCACTGCTGCAGTCATCCTTCCTGCAAATATGATCAATTAATTATAGTTGCTAATATTTGTAGATGTTGCCACATAATGTAGATATGGCTGCTCCTTCCCCCGCAGACACGGACACTGTCTGTTTGAGCGATAAAAGCTGCTGCTTTCCTACAATCAAAATGCCATCAGTCTTGCAATTATCAGATTTGCCTAGAGTTCTAGTCACAGAAACACTTTACATTTATCACCTGGCATGTGCCACCTCTGTGCCCTTTTTGCCAGGGCAAAAACCACTTCTGTGGAAATATTAATAAATGACAAATTGCATTTGTGTAATCTTGTGAAATGTTTTGACTACTAAAGTTGTTCTATAGCAGTTCATTAAAGGACACATAAAGTATTTAAGTTTACATTTTATAAAAAGATCAGGAATGCTCTGGCTGATAACTTTCTTTCTATTGAGCATCTGTTTCCTATTTTTTTAACAGTTTACAGCAGTGGTTGGCCAATTCTGTACTAATAGTTGATCTTAACTGGATCAAAACATTGTAATTTCTTAACAAAGGTTAGAGAGTGTCCTTCTAACACAGCTTCCTATGGCTGCAACCAGCAATGTCTGCGCATCCACATCTGGTTTCAAAATATTAAAAATGACAAACACTTCCAGATACAACCCATCTGGTCTCACAAAATTCCACATCTGCATAATTTTGCTTTCTTTTTAAAAACCAAACACAGACTTCATTTGGCCCTGTTACATTACTGAAGAATCCTCCTCCTTCTAAGTGTGGGGCAAAGCCCATGGTCTAGTTTAGTTGGAAGCAGACATCTGTACCTAGCTGACTGTTGTGTCTAACATTGGCTGTGTCAGTAAGGGATGAACAGAAATTCTTTGTTTGATTGGCATATGGTATCTGAGTGAATCAGAAGGAAAGCTGCAGTGGAGAAATTCTGGTGAACTGAAGGAGCAGTGAAGTTTGCAGTGCTGGCTGCAATCAGGCTTTTGAAAGCTGTTTGCTTACTGCCTGTCTGCATCGTGTCAGTCTCCTCAAAGACAGCACCAAGCCTGCAGGATTTTGCTACCCTCTGCAAATGCAGTCACAGTTTGCCATTCACTGCTTTGCTCCAATGTCTCAGGCTTTCCTGAGCAGCACATTCCTTGGCTCCAACACCTTGCAGACAGCTCTGCAGCACTGCAAGGGTCAGAGCATTGGAAGGGGGACCACCCCTCTCCCTTTTGGCTTCCTGTGGGATGCTTCCTGTGGGATGGCTGCTGCCGCTGTGACTAAACAACACAGGACTACTTCCTCTGGCTTCTCTCCCCTTCCTTTTCATTTTACATGCCAATTCAAGGATCTCTTGTCCCTGACTGTTTTACCCAGATGGAAAGATTATTTGTATTTCATATGCATGAAGAAATAACAAGTCATTCTTGCACAAAAACCTGTGTGCAAAGTACAAAATGGAATTGGTTTAATTAGTTTTTAATTAATGATTTTACTTAGTATTCAACATTATGTATATAAAGAAATGGTGAAATGAAAAATAACATATGGAAATTAATAGAGGTGTGGGAGATCAGTATGCCAAGTTCAGTCAAAGTTAGAAGTTCATTTTATCATTTTTGTATCCCTCAGTGGTCTACTTTGCAATGAGACAGTATCTTTCCCTGAGCTTTTAAAAAACTGAACAGGTTTCAGTAAGCTCTGAACACACAACACTAAACAGGCCTTTCACCCCAGACAGGGTGCTCTGTCTTAAAGCTGAAGAGGTAATCAAGTTGGGAATTAACACTTTTTTCACTCTTCCAAGATTTTACTTGTTCTAATGAGAGCATCTTTATGTTAAAAACAAGAACAGCATTTTCCAGACCAGAACAATGTCCAAGAGAAGTCACTGCAAGGATGCCTAGTGTGACTTGGTTTAGAGATGCCTGAGACCCCACGGTCTATTGCACAATGCCAGTCAAAAATACAGTAAGAGACATGGCCATACCCTGAATGGAATGGGTGAAAATGGCAACCATAAAACCCAAAATATTCATTTCATTAAGGAAAAATTTCCAATCAGGCCAGCCAATCTAAGTGCTTCATTGCACTGTTATGCTCATTAGTTGCATGTATTTCTAAGTCCAGTCTGAGGCCAGCTTTCCTGACAAACAAGACACAATGAACACCATCCTAACACCGTGCCTAATCTGTCATGACTGATGTGGGCATTGCTAATGTTTCCTGGAGTGATGATGGCTTGCCAGATGCTGAGAAACAAAAGCACAGTCAGACCATAGAGTAATCTGCCTAAAACAGAAGTGTCCTGCTGCAGTATTACATATATATATATAAAACACTAGAAAGCTCAGGAACAATAAAACAATGAGAAACCCCCATGGCAAACTACAAGCAGTTAATGTCAAACAAACCCCCAGGCACCCACAGCAGCCACCAGAAAGCCAGGCAGAGAGGGCAATATATTTTTTTCTTGAATGAGATCTGATGCAGCTCTTTTTAGTACTGTTCACATCTAGAGCTTCCTTCCCTTTCCATCCATATTTTGAAAGACATTTGAGCACAGCTTACTCTCATTCTGTGAGATGTGGTAGTTCAGTCTTGACAACAATTCGTGTATTTTCAATTTTAGCAGCCAAAATATAGTTTTCCCATTAGTGGAAGAAATTCTTAGGAAAATATAGGGGTTGTCTTGGGGTTCTTAACAACCCTGAGCTGCCACAGTCACAGAATACAACAATCCCAGTAGTGTCACTGTGTCACACTAGAGTTCAATTAATTTTTTGATCATTTGATAACAAAAGCATTTTATAACCATACATAATTCATGAGGTGACAAGTAATATCATCATATGCATCACCCCTTGTTTTCACCTCCTACACCAAACACTTTTTAATGGTTAGTTTTTTAAGTATTTTCATTCTTTCCTCCCCGTTCCTATTTTCATCTCCCCCAACTCCATCTTCTCTTTTCTCACAAAGAACATTTCCCTCCATTGCAAACCATGTAATTTTACTGTGATAAGGTCATGCAGTTAGACAGGAACGGTCATGAAACTTTTGTTTCCCATCATCAGCTGAGGAAAAATATGTCTAAAGATGTCTGGATTAATTTACTTAAAATTGTCTGTAGAGGAAATCAGAACCAAACTATGTTCTCTATTTTTTTGAGGAGGAGGGAGTAGATATTCAGTGTATTGTAAGCTGTGAGTGCTGCTTCTGAACACCTGCTGTCCTGCCTCACTCCCAGGAGGTGCATAGGGCTGCTCTCTCTGGCTTGTCTGGGCACCCATTTCAATGTAAGGGAAATTTCTGTTCTTGAGCAGAGTTCCTGTGGATATGAGAAGTGAGGAGTGCGATGGCTGTTGTCAGCCCTGCCAGGGAGGGATGCTCGTAGTCCCTAAAAGGAAGATACAGAAGGCTAAAACTAGGAATGAGGCTGCAAGATGAGTCAGGATTCATAGTTGAGAAGAAACAAGAATTTTAAGCAGTTATTTCAGTATTGGTGTGAGACTGAAGAGACTGCCTTCCCAGGTGGAAAGCTGAGGTTTTATCCTCTGATTCCTGAAAAATAACATTGCAGTGGTGAAGCAGTTCTTGCCTTTATTTTAAGATAGTCAGTCATCACAAATAAAACTTGGAGAAGGCATTTGGGGAATCCTAACACTTACATCTGTCTTAAAATATTGGTAAAGTTATTAAAATAAAGTTTAAAAAAAAGTAAATAAAAGTAGTCTTACCCCTAAAGTCTACCTCACAGATACCTTTATCTATTTGGCATAATTTCAACAAACAATGATTGACCTGCATAGACACAAGTGCTGTGTTGGCACAGAGGGAGTACTACCTGTAGCTACAGGCTTATTACCAATTACTTTGCTTTAGCACACAATTAAAAAAAAAAAAAAAAAAAAAGTTANGCACAAAAATAAAAAAAAAAAAAAAAAAAAAAAGTTGAGATTGTTTGGCCAATTTTATGGTCATAATTTTTTTCTGATGAATAAATTTGCCAGCATCCATGTTCACTGAGAAAAGGATGTAAAGGCAATATTAGATGTTTTATTTGATATCATAAAATAATCAACTACACTGCATATTTAATTGCGTTGGTCTTGGAAACAGGAGTCTCAGAGTTATTCGTTGAATCAAGACAGCCAAACTTTGGCATGATGTCTGTTAGAATAAATGTTATTGCACAGTTAAATATGCCAAAGCATCTCTAGAAGAAGCATAAATAATTGCATAATTCAATGTAGCAAGCAAGCTAAGAAAATAAAATAGCCTCAGCAAATAATTTGTTTTCCTAGGCAGCTCACAAAAAGGAAAAGAACTGAATCAGATATTTGCATTTACTTATCCTCTAGCTCTTAAAAGGCTTTTTTCACTTTATGAAAAAGAAATAGTTGAGTCAGAATCTGGTTTTGTTTCTGTTGAGACTAATAGCAATAGCATGACTTCCGTAGTAAGGAAGCAAATCCATTTTGCCAAAGAAATGCTGTAAGAACTTATCCATACTCTCTGACATGTAGATAACATTAACATTTTACTTTTCTGTCTGATAGCATTGTTTTAGTATAAACTTCATATTGCTTTGGAAGGTCCCTTGGTCTGACCTCAAGATACATGAAGAGTGATGGCCTAAAATTATTTCAAATAAGGCTTAATGAAAAGAAAAGCAAACAATAAGAAAATTATACTGGCTTCAGATTTATCTGTTCAAGTTTCTAGGCTGCTGCAAATCAATTTTAAATTGTGCAGAAGCATATAAAAACTATATTGCCTCTTTGGCTGTAAGTTTCCCTTTCAGCCTTCACTCAACCAAATGCTGGAAGATATAATAGTATTAAAATAGAGACAAACAGGATATATGTGCAAACATACAGTCCTACTCCTAGAAGACTTTATGGATGCTCATGAGTATGAACAGTTAAGCTGATATTAAGAACTAAAGACCTAAGCTGTCAGTGATGCACTTAATTAAGTTCCTCAGGTTCATTTAGTAACAGATTTCTGTCCATTCCATTTGTATTACATGTTTCTTCAATTGTGCAGTTCAGTCTTATAATAAAGGAGTGTATTTCCTGCTCTGGGAAAATATGTAACTTCTTAGGGATCATCCATACTTGAAAATTAGCTTGGCACAAATGGAGGTCAGAGGTAAACATTACCTATTTCTGTGTAATTCCACCTGTAGATATTGTTATTGCACATTGAAATTGACTGCCTATGGATTACTCAGGAATCCTGATCCAGGTCTTTTGCTTCAGAAGAATTGTTTAGATGTAATATCACATTCAGAAAAGTCCTTCTGATCCATATTCAGGTCACATAAACCAGAAAACGTGTCAAAACGGACAAATTGGCTGGGCTGATTGAAAATCACTCACAGAGATACACAAAGCACAGCCAAGCCTTGATGCTTTGATTCCAAAGGATTTCACTCATTTTTGCAGATTTACTTCAGTGAGCATGTAGCAGTGATGACATCAGAACTATGCTTCCTTGAAACCACCTCTGTCCTTGCCTACTTGCAGGATTTTACCTCTCCTCAGGACAGCTAAAAGAGGCAGATGAGAAGGCAAAGTCTTTACCTCACACACAGAAATTCTATTGACTATTATGTTAAAGTAAACAAAGGATGCAATTTAATCTCAATTTTAGGGGCAATTGTTCAGAGAAGTGAGGAGGGAATCCTCTTGCAACACTCCACTGGTCCCAGTTTGTGGTTTTGGTTGCCTAAAGACAAAAAATTCTTTGTGAAAATATAAAATCTGGAAACAAGCTGGCTGGTGAGGTCTTAAAATATTGGCTACAAATCAAACACAAGAAAGGTATTGGTGAAGGCTGTGTGACACAGAGGAACACGGCAATATTCAGGTTTGGAAACTTCCTCGGGCTGTGGAAACAAATCAAGCTTCATTTAGACAAAATACATTCACAACTAGACAGATATTTACTATTTTTTTTATCTTAAATGTAAGCATTGATGTAAGAGGACATTGATGACTAAATGAAACTGTACCTTTGCTTTTTGTACAAAATGAGCATATTTTCCTAAGGGCTATCCCAACCACATTACTCAACAATAACCCTTACAAACAGTGTCTCCTCTTAAAAATAAAAAAGGATCTAATAATATTCGTATAGCAAATCTTGCTTCAGATGCTTCTTGCCCCTACAAAATAAAAAGAGATAGACCTATAAAACTAAGAGTTGTACACTAAATTGACCTTGACCCCTAAAGGTCAAATTCATCATTAGTTTAACTTCTCTGGAAAACATGCTCACACCAGCTATCATTTTAATTGCTGAGTTCTTGACTAGGTTGAGAATATGGCCAATTTTTAAATTTCAGTGAGGTGACTCTAGGATTATCATGTAGGTAAATATATGCTCCAAATGTCATCTTTACTCTCCATTAAGAAAGAGTTAAACAAAATGTTTCAATGGAAAGTTTAATAACAAAAGACATTTATGATGTTTACTTAAATTTTCTGGACCATTAAGTCCAAATGACATGACTTATTGGATGCTATATCTGGCCAAAAAATCTTTTTGACCAGTCTAAGTTTTACTATGTGCTGAGCTGCCAGCATCCCTATTAGAAAAATAATTAAAAAAAATTAAATATAAATCTATGGTCAAATCCTAGTTTTCTCAGTGAAATCTGGATTCAGAATAGCCATTCATGCCAGAAAGTACCTTTTGAAGTTTACATTAACATGAATATTTATTTATTTTCCCTCTGTAACAATGACAGTGGTTGAAATAAACTGTTTAATTCTAAATAGAAAACACATCTGCTGTTTCTGCATTGTTTGTGGTTGCTGGAGGGGTGACAATTTAAACCAAGTAGCACACATGACATTTTAAGTGAGATGTTGTATGAGGATTTGCAGCTGGTGTACTTTCCTATTTTCCTCTTGCCTGACGGCACCGCTCCATTGCAGGGCCTGCAAACTTTTCCATCCCCAACACAGCTCTCAAAGGGAAAGTTTATACATATCCTTACACACATGCATGCCTTCTTGCATAGATGTGATATTTTTGAAATGCTTGTGTTAATTTCTTTTTGGGATGAGAGCATTTTCTACACTGACTGGGATCTCAGAGGTGAGGGCATCACTGAGGTGGTCAGATTAGGCCAGAATTTGCTGGTGACTAGGTGGCAAGGAGGAGGCTCAGAGCCCCAAAAGCAACCTGCAGCTAAGTCCTGACACTCTGGCATTGGACAACATGGCCCACTTGGAGAGCAGTGTTTGAAGGACCCCTGGGCAGTGAAATTTTGGTGCTGGAGAACCACAAAGTAGGCCCTGAGCCAGCCCTCTTTTCTCTGGCAATATCCCCATTATTTCAAGGCTGCTACACAGCATTAAACAAACAGAAAGTGCCATGGAATTGGACTGAAGAAGATTGTCAAAGGTTAGAAAGGATGGCCCTTCTCCAGCTAGGGAAGTTGTTAGGAGAATGGACAGAAGTCCAGGCTGCTCGCTAGCATCCCATCTTTCCTACAGAGGCTTTAATGTGAGGTGTCATCTATCCTGCACCTCAGGCTGAGTGACAGACTTAATTTGTGCCCAAGCAGCTCAGAAGTGCCTAATCACGAAGAGTGAATTGTACCTCTGAATGTCATGCTGCATCCTGACACCTAAACTGGGGCTAATTATTTTTTTATCCCTATAGGGGCTTAGTGTCAAGGACGTCATGATCCTTTCAGGTTAATGAATTTGTCCCTAAATAAATGACAGTTACATTTCTAAATACTTTTGATAATCTTGAAACTTTGCCTTTTCACTAGGCTGAGACAGTGAAACTCCCTTCACTCCCATATTGCCACATTCCTTTATGTTTAATAAACTCCTGAGGTTTGACAGTGCACCTGTGCAGTCCATTAACCATAAAAACAGTGTGGGCTGATATTTGACTCCTATATTAGAGCTGAAGAGACTAAAATACTCCCAAGCAGTGTGAAAAGCTTAAGCAAGCACCTGAAGGAGAGCTGAAGCCTGAGTTCCCAGTACACAAGCTCTACTGTATTTCTGCTGATTTTTTCTTTTCAGTTCAAAGAAGGGTGTTGGCATTTTCTTTTGTCAGATCTTAATAGAGAGGAGGCTTCCTCTTTCTCTCCTTGAAAAAATTCTACCTTGGATGGGAATGGAAATTTATGACGTTTTCTTTGCTGTTATGGGATACCATGTTTATTCCTCTCTGTTGTCTCTCAGCAAAGCAAGAACTTCTCTTTGGGTCTTATGAAATGGCTTGAGTAGAGCAAACTATTTCACTTGGGAGGGACGAGATTACAATAAACTGCAAGTATTAAAAAAAAATAAATTTCCCAGGGAGGAGCCTCAGTATCAACCTCCAGGTCATCTTACCACACAGCCCTCTTGGCATCATACAAACTGAACTTTGTCCTTCCCTAGTTACTAATGTGCCCAGTCCAGACTTCAGAAACAAAGCATAAACACACCCGGCCAAGTTCAAGCTTAATATAAAAAGTGCTGCCTCTTCCTCTTGCTGCACTTGTGAGAAATTGTTTGTGTTTCAAGAGGGAGGACAGGGAAATCAGTTCCCAGGTCAGGTCTCGCTATAGCCCTGCAGGCAGGGAGGACAGAGGCCAGCTCCAGTGCAGGAAATCTTCAAGCACTGATATTGCCGCACGCTGACCGGGATGTGAGGGCCCATGTGCTCTCACAGGGTCATGGCATGTTTGGGTTTTTTCATAGCGCTGGCCCCCACACAGCAGCCAAAGAGAGCGAGGCCATGGTTTTCTTTCAGTTCAAGGAATCACTGGACTGCCAAAGAAACCACAGAACAGCTATTCTGCAGATGAACTCAAGTAATGGCACAGCACTTGGGTGGCCATATTTATACTGGGCTAGCCAGGAATGTCAGGATTTCAGCATTCACAAAAAATGCACTTCTGGCACAAACTATCTCTGTCATTTCAGCTCCACTCCTCAGTCTCAAATGATCCATATTGTTAGGAGAGCTTTAGTGTTTGGAGTATAGCATGTGTTTCCCCTCTTCATAGGTTTTGGGAGTAAGGAAATGAATCCTGCCCAGCCGTCCTCTTCGGCAGTTCTGCTTTCCTCTAAGTAAGCAATGGCAAACATGAGATGGGAGAGAGATACTTCTGAACTCATGCAATCTGTCACAGCACAGCATCTCCCAAGCACAGGCTTTTTACCCTTGGATCTGTCCCATCTCTGTCTGCACAGCCATATTTCAAGGATTTGTCACAGGTCACATCTGCCAGCAATCATGTGGAAGAAATATAGAAAATGAGCAGCATGCATTAGCTCCACTCTTTTCCTCCTGCAGCACTTCTGGGCTCTTGACAAACAGACAAACTCCCATGCTGAAGACATCCAGCCTGATCCCCATCCCAGAGAAGCAACTGGGAAGTCACCATGAGCTTCAGCAGATACTGTCCCACAGGATCAGGAACCTTTGAACCCCACTCAATCTGGAGGAGCTCAGGAGGTGGGGCACAGCCTCAGAAGTGCCCAAAAACATCAGCCCAGCAAGGAGACTCTGACCACCGCAGCGAGCAAGGCCACCATGAAAACTCATTCAGAACTCTTTTCTAGGAAAAACAGTAGTGAATTTTGGACTTGTTCAGGATTCCTGGGCATTTGTCAGGCCTGGGGATTCAGATCTGTGCTCCCTCTTACCTAAGTGCTTCATGCTTCTTAGGAGGCCCTGGGCTTCCTTGGCCATGCAAGAGCAGATTGGCAGCACCAGTCCTCCCAGGGACTCCAACAGCTCTCAGCAGGATCAGTTTGATTGCACTTGATCTATACAGCTCATTCACACTTGGGCACAAAATCTGGTGTGCTTTGAAAGCCTCAGATTTCATGGACGTGTGCAGTCTACCTTCAGATCAGACTTCTCCTGAGATATGCATGTTCTTCTGTACTTCATTTCTAGACCAGGAAATCCCAGGTAGGAATATATATGCCCTGACTATGGTTAAAATGGACAAGTAAATAACTGCTGTGAATTGAAAGTGGAGTGGTATCAGCCTTTCAGAATAAGAATATATTTGTAGATCTTCCAATCTCGATGTCCTGTCAAGTTGGACTGGTGTCCCACACTGCTTTTTCAGAATTATTCAATTTCTCTGTACAGTGGGACAAAGTAACCAAGGAAGATTTAAAAACAAAACAAAACAAAAACCACTTAACAATCTTGGATATTGGAGTACCAAAATCAAGCACTTCCAAATGAGGATTAGTCTTTGTAAGTAAATTTTTACCATCACATTATACCAGCTCCATAAAATAGTACAGATGTTCCTTGTGACAATTTAGGAGCTTTAACCACATCTGGAAAAATGTCTCACCGCAAAGGTTTCTGAAATATTAGAGGTCTTCGTAGGATCTCTTCTTTGTGAGATCAATGAAAAATCAAAGCCACCTGGTGTTGACACAAACATATTTTCAAACATGGAGGCCTAACACACAAAAACATTTTTTCAGCCAAGGCAGTGGGCCAAGTGTTTAAGATACAAGATTTGCCAGTGTGTTTAGAACTGAAATGGAAGCAAGATCAGAGAAACATTCGATTTCTCTGCAGTAGTTTACTGTCTCTTCTACAGGTTTTCTCTTTTTTTTTATGCTTTTTTGGTGCTCTTAGATTTGGTAAATTCAGTTCAGAAGAGAAACCTGCATGTTTTCCATTGAACGCTTTTCTCAAAACAAGGAATATTAGCTTGAAGTAAGCTCCAAAGCTTATTAAAAGATTCATACCAAGGTATTATTTTCTTAATAGAAAATGTTCCATAGATATGCCATGAACAGGAAATATTGAACACAAATAATATATAAACAAACAAAAAATCCTCAAAATTGCAGTCATAGGAAACTGATCCCAGATCTATTCAAGCTAGTGGTGAGTTTGCCAGATATCTCCAGGGAAATCTAGATTTCACCTGTCTCTTAAAGAGTCAGATAAATTAGTCAGACAAGAGCTAATTAAATAAACCTCTGGGCATGAGGAATGACAAATGAAAATCAGGGAAATCCCACACTGTTTGGTGTCATGCTTACAAGCATCTGGAAACAGGACAAGAATGGGAAGGGTTGTTGGTTCAATCCAACTGTGATCACTGAAAGCCAGTGTTAGGGTCAGCAGTCATGAGCCAGCCACACAGCTGATAACTGACAACACAATTTGTAATCTGTGTTATTTTCCCCTCCAAGGTGTCTTTTTCCAGTCAGTAATAGTATATTTGAAGAGCTGGTGGACAGAAAATAGGGATAGAAGCACTTTGCACAAATCACAAAGTACTTTAAAAATCAGTCCCTGAGAGTGTTCAATGGTTTTACACAAGACCCAGATCCACAGGAGTCTTAACCTGTGCAGTTCAAGTTACTCCAAACAGAGCTGCACCACTAGTAATCCATGTGGTATGTGAAGATGGAAAATTTTGAAACATTTTGACTTCTATTAAATCTCTGATAATATTTAGATTAAAACCCCTTTGAGGTATGGACAATCTCCTGCTGTATTTATGAAGAGCCTAGGAAAACCTGTGAGGGAGTGGAGAGAAGACTGAAGCAACTTCCCTGGGTCTATTCCAGTGAGAATTTCTGTTTCTATTTCTGCAGTTTCTACATCTGAAGAGGGTGACTCAGATCATACTGAAAAAAAAGCCTAGGAGCAAAATTGGCTATCCATGGGCCTTTTCCATATATAGGTAAGATACTAATATGACTTAAGTTTTATAAACCCCTCTGAGTAAAGAGGTATAAAATAGAGTGGCTGCATGGAACCAGGATTATCCACAGAAGCTGTTTCTGCCTGATACTTTTTTCCCAAGGCCCTGTAAATCTGGGACTAAGCCAGAAGTAGTTGTTGCCTCCTTGCACTGGATACACAGTGCCAGTGAGAGCAGAGAAAGCCTAGGACCTTCTTGGTGCTGCTGCACCAGTGTGAGCAGGTTTCATGTTGGACTGCAGCTGTGTCCTGTGTAACTGGTTCAGTATTCAGAAAAACACCAGCTTTCACATTTGGTCTCCCAGGTCTGGTACTGCAAAAGTGCTTTGCTGCTCCATGTTAAAGAGAGTGGAAAGAGTGGGCGTAATCCAGGCTTAAAAATTCCCCCACACCTGCTGCTTATGCCTCCTGAAGAAAGCCTCACTGAAGAGGTACAGCAGAGAAATGGGAACTCAGGGTGTGCTATGGAGCAGGCAGGGCTTCTTAACCCTCAGTTACCCTCAGTGTTTCAGTTAATACAGAGGGCTCCAAGGATCATTCCAATAAATCCAAATGCTTGCAGTCTCTTTTCACCCTAGTACCTCCTCCTTGAGAACATATCTTCTTCTGTGCCAGCAGGATGGAAATACACTTTTTGAAGTCACATCAGTTGTTCTTGTGATTTCATAATTGTAACAGAAGTGGTAATCCCATATCACAGATGATAAATCACCTGAGTGGCACTGTACTATTGGAAGGATTACAACATTCAAGAAGTTTGAAAGCCTCAGATTTTCTAACGCCCTTCAATTTTACCTGTGTGTCCATCTATCCATTTCAGATGACAGTGTGGTTTTAGGTTTGGCTGGATGAGTTACTGGGACAGAATCCATGGATAGCTGCAGTATCCAATGATTGGATTTTCCCCAGCCCTGTCTATTTGTCTCCTGTTCTGGTTTTCATATGGTACATTATGCTAAAGAGACTGTAGAGCCAGTGGGACTTAAAAGATGCATGGAATAGTTTGGATATCATTTGCATGGACATGTGTATGCAATTGGTAAGATCCATGATCCCAGAAATAGGCACTGCCACGGCAATTACAGGGGAAGCAAGACTCCCAGTGGTGGGAGTCATTGCTACCCATCCTTTTTTGCCTGATCTGAATTACCTCCCTGCAAAACCAGGAAAATTCCTTCCCACCAAGGTATTTTCTCTGATAACTACAGAGATTTTACTCATCAATATACACTTCCAGTCAATGGAAATCATTTGCTCATGGATGGATGCAGCTGCCAGAAACAAACAATGACATATGAAACTCCAAGACTTTTAATTCTTACAGAACATGTCCAGGAAATACCAATCAATTCATATAGTAACTGATCATCTTCACCCTTAAAAACCCAAGCTAACAGCTGTGCACTGTCTCTTCTTCCAGAAATTACTCCAGATCCCTTTTGACCTGGTGTACTCTATTCACTTCTATTGTAGATTTTGGCAATTTGCTTCATACTTTTAATTATACCCTCTGAGCAATGAAAGTCATCCTGAATAGTTTACAGCCCGTGCCTCATCTGCAAGCTGTAACCTCTTTCTTTGGAATTAGCAACAAGTCACACAAACTTTTATTTGAAACAATCCATTCCTTTTCTGTTGTATACTGGACTGTATTTCCTGCAAATTCTTATCCATTCCAGCTGCAGCAGAATCTGTCTCCATTCATTTGAACCCAATGCAGACAGTTACTCCACAGATCCTAGATTTTTACAGCCTGAAGAAGAAATTGAATTGTCTAGCCTAACTTCCTGTAAAATTAAGGCGTTGAAATTTCATTTAGCTATTTGCAATGCGAGGCCTAATACAATGCATCGACTAGAATACATATTCTTCTGTTTTCACTAAAAGTTAAAATGAAATACAGTTATGATTGCATTCCCCAGCTTCCATACTCCTTATACAGGTCTGTAAATGACTCAACAAGGTATTAGGCATTGAAGAATCACATCAAAATTGTCGAGGAGTTGCAACCTTTCCTGGCCAGTTTTCACGTATCCCTAGAGGATCACCACAACCCATTGCAATGCTACAGTCTGGGACAGAGTGGCTGGAAAGCTGCCTGGCAGAAAGGGACCTGGGGGTGCTGGTCAACAGAACATGAGCCATCAATGTGCCCAGGTGGCCAAGAAGTATAATGCCATCTAGGCCTGTATCAGCAATAGTGTGGCCAGCAGTACCAGGGCACTGATTGTCTCCCTGTACTCGGCACTGGTGAGGCCACACCTCAAATGCTGTGTCCAGTTCTGGGCCCCTCACTGCAAGAAAGACATGGAGGTGCTGGAGCATGTCCAGAGAAGGACAATGGAGCTAGGGAAGGGTCTGGAGCACAAGTCTTACAAAGAGTGACTGAGTGGGCTGGAGTGTTTAGCTTAAGAGAAAGGAGTCTCTGGGAAGACCTTATTGTTCTCTACAGCTGATGGACAGGAAGTCATAGTCATGTGGGGATCAGTCTGTTCTACCAAGTAATGAGCTACAGGACAAGAAGAAATTGCCCCAAGTAGCTCCAAGGGAAGTTTAGATCCGATACGATGAAAAATTCCTTCACTGAAAGAATTGGAACAGGCTGTCCAGGGAAGGGGTTGAGTCACCAGCCTTGAAGGTATTTAAGACACTTGCAGATGTGGCAGTTCAGGACATGGTTTGGTGATGGGCTCAGCAGTGCTGTGTGAATTGGTGGGCTCGATGATCTTAAAGGTCTTTACCAATCTAAATGATTCTATGTTTCTGTGATTCTATACATAATGTTTTAATTTTCTCTTGTTTCAGGTTTCAGTAGATTTTTACCGCAATCTGTATGTACTCTTTGGAATAGAAAATTAAACAGATTCATGAGAAATCATATTATCATACTGTTTGTTTATGGAGTTTGGAAGTGATCTTACTAAACCTATTTTCAATAAAAAAATACTGTAGATAGAGTTTATTATTCTGATTATTTGGTTATCATTGCTGTTTATTGATGAAAATACTCAGCTTCAGATGGCAGAAAGCATATTAAAACTTTCATCTACTGGGAGTGAAAAAAAATTTTAAATGGTCCCAAAATGTGATAAAGATATATTTGAGTTGCTTTTGAAGAGGAGTTTCATATCTTTCATCTGAGACCTTGCACTGTGGACAGCTTCTGCAAGGGTGACAGCCTCAGATTCTTGGGCTGACATTGCAGACTTCATGAGAAATTTCAGATTGGCTTTTGAAAAACTATCCCACTGTGAGATATCTTTTCCTAAAAAAGGGAGACAGTTTATGTTGAAGGCAGAATAGAAATACAAGAGTGATCACTCTCTGTCCTGTATTTAGGTCTAGATTCTCAAGTATCTGGCCTGAGTGTGAGAAATGAGGTAAATGATCAAAAGCAAGGTTCTTGTAGAACTTGGTATTTTTGCAATACTTGTTGTAGAAGTAGAACACATCCTCCTCTCTCTCACTCCTGCATTTTATCTACTACTTTGCCTAAAACTTGAATGCTTAGATATCTGTTAAATTTTAAGTTTGATTTTAGAAGCTGCTTCCATTTCATATTATTTTCAGTGCTTGAGGGAGTTGTCCCAACAAGTTGGAACTTTGGAGATTATCTCCTGCATAATTTAATAAACAAAAGCATGGCATAAAAAATTGCTTAAATCTGCAAGACAAGTAAATACACCATTCCAGCTGAGGGACCTAGAAGGCTCATTGTTATGATCGAATGGGCGAATTGCACAAGCTATTTCCATATCTGAAAGTTGAGCTTAACCTAACTTATTTAGGAACTTGGAGTGAGTAGGCAGCATTTTGGTATTAACTGAGGCATAGTCATCTTTACAACTCTCTATCTAAAGCCAGAGAAATCTGATGTAGGAGTGGGTTGGTCATGCAGTATTAGAATATTTTCTTCCCCGAAGGAAGTATCAAACACAATATAATCTCTCATAAAGATTCTTTAGAATGACCATTTGTAATCCTGTTATTTTTCTTCTTCTTTCTCGTATTGATATGAACTGGTCTCCCTCAAGTTATTATGTGATTAAAAGAGAAATGTAAAGAATCATAGAGCATTAAATTATTATAGACTGACTCTTGCCCTCTATCCTACTTGTTGTAAGCTCTGTTATGCAATTGAGTGTAGTGACATATATAGGATATAGGCCCTCTTTATCTTTTTGGAAGAAGTTATAGTGTATTCAAAAGATTTTTGGTATGTGTGTTACTTTATCTTCATTATAAAAACAACTTGGATGTGGGCTCTGGGGGAATTTATAGTTTCTCCATGACACAATTAAATTACAAATGTCTCATTAGAGACTACCAGTGTACCTCAGATAACGACTCTAAAGTATTCATCTTAAAGCTCATTTCCAGATTGTTTTTCTTTTGAACTTGTTGTACTTTAGGATTGTACTAACTTTTATGAATATGTTTTTAAGGGGCACTGTCCTTTAGGGCATGCCATAAATATTGGTGTGCTTGGAAGAAAAGTTGTTAAGAGTCAAGAGGCAGAATAAGGGTAGAGGCTGCAAAAGGGAAGCATAAAACTAACCAAAGCAGTTAAGCTCAGTTATGAAAACTTTTGTCAAGCACATGATCAAGAAAAAGTAGTGTTGAAACACAGATACTTTATCCACTGCAAACTGCAGTTAAATCACAATTTCAGATGATTAAACAAGTAGAAGAAGAGAATATATTTGCTGTGATTCACTTCACAAATGGAAGTTTAACACCAGTTATTTCCAATACTGACCAAGTTATATAAAGTAGCCCCTTCAGTGAATGTTTTCTTGTATTTTGGCTTTTTGATTTTGGCACCAATAATACACTTGATTCATGAAAAATTAAATATTAATGAATTGGAAGTTAACTCTTTTCTCCAAATTCTGACATTAGGTAATAAATCTAAACATCTATCTGAATAGATTTAGATTGCTTGTTGTTTTGGGGTTTTTTTCATAGCTCTTGGAAAATGCCACAAAGCTGTATTATTCTACCTTTCTTGTATTCCAGGAAATGGATAAATCAGAGCAACGCATCCTTTGTATGAAAGCTCAAGAAAGAATTTCTGATCCTCTTCATACAAAACATCCTTTTTACAAAATCTGAGGCTTTGTTTGCCAAGAATAAACTACAGTTTAATGTTAAGTAGAGGTAACCTACTTAAATTTAGTTCTCATTAATGACTGCACTGGTGAGGGAAGACATCCGTTATCCTAAGAGGCTTTCCCTTCACGTGTCTATCTGAAGGGAACATAGCATATCATTTGTGTAGGAAGAAAGCAGTTCTAGGTTCTCTAGAGTGGAAGAGGTGCTTTATGTCTTCATGACTCCGCTCCCTTCCTCCTGACATCAAAGAATTGAGCCCTGAGCAGTATATTTCTATTAACTCCCCAAAAGAAAACCCAGCAGTCATCAAGCATATAAAAGAGCCTTCTCTCTCAGACTTCAAACAAATGATCCCTCTATTTTTATAATGGTCTCATGAGCTACAAACAGAAGAGTCTTTGGCTCTTCCACTTCTATACTTCTCCCTTAAACTGGATGATACCATGCATGTTTGCCACTCTGGAAAAATTTGTTGTAGCACAATCTATGTCATCAATCATTTTGTGAGACAGTGATAAATGAATGTGAGGAACACTGTGTGTTAGAAAAAAAACCCTGCCAGGCCCATACAGCTGTTAAGGTAGTGATGTCTTAATTTTATTTGGAATTTAACATGAGTTCATACACTGATCAGAATTCATGGCCTGGAAACTTTAGAAAAATTTCCTACAGTACACTCAGGAATCAGTTCTTTTCTGAAGAACAATAGTGTGAAAGAACAGGCAGCAGTTTTTACAGCAGTTTATGACCTCTGTTTTTCATCCATCCTTTTTGTTTCCAGGAACACAACAGGACACAAATGTTCAACCAATATGCCAGGAAAGAGAGTCAGCACTTTTAAACTTATTCAGAGGGTAAAGATATAAAAATACAAAGTCAAAATACAGATAAGTGAGTGTAGGGAAATGATTGAAGAATACGTAATACACAGCACTGCATCATCCAGTAAATGTTAATTTCTGGTGCACTCTAGCCCCCACGGCTGTGGAGAAGAGCTGACACATACAGCCATTTAAATCTCGGAAATCAGCAGGCAAATAGACAGAAATAAAGGTACTTCAGTCTCATAGCTATTTGTGAGCCTGACATATGACCGCTGGAAGCCAGCAATACTGTACTGCTATCTCTGAATTAAAAGATTGCTTTTGGTCCCCTCCCCTACATTTGGTAACTCCAAGAGAGGTTGCATGTGCTATATCAGATTGTGGCTAGTAGTGACAAGAGTGATATAGCAGTAGGCTTTATTAAGGATGTTAGAAATGTTTAAATGTGCTAAGTAGGCCAAAAACTCATTTAAAATATTCTGAAGGCAAGCTAAGAGAAATGGCCTTTTGGATGTTCCAGAGAGCTCCATAACTAACAGCTCCTGCCTAGGCACTTAATGCAAGGCTGGGCTTTGCAGAGTACTAAGCTCCACAGCCTGATCATGGGATTAGGAGCCCTGCCCAGCTAGAAGCAGGATTTTCATTTTTCAGCCCTAGATTTCTTTGCTACTCCAATATTGAAATCTCAGGGAAATGTTTTTCAATTATTTGTTTTATTAAGAAAATTAAACAACCCTCCTGTCTTTCCTGGAAGTCTGGCAGGACTCACACTGTAATTGTAGACAGATAATGTCCCTGCAGATCTGTTCTTGCACTGTAAAGTAAAACTATACAAGGTGAGAGTTACCTGTACTATGTGGCAGTAGTATGGCAGTATGATTGCACATTGTAATATTGAATTTAAATATTCAGGCACAAGCAACAATCTTTCCTTTACATTTAAGTAAAGGAAAGATTTATACAGCTATAAGTGAAACCATTCTTCTGGAATAAATACGATTCTAAAGTTTAGAAATCCTCAGGCTATTCTCTAAACAAAGATGTGGGAAACTATTACTGTTTATATTAAATATTCCCATGTGGATCTTTTGGTCCTTGTGGAATATGAACGGCAATCTCTTGTAAAATCCCTACTGCAGCTGTCAACACTTATTAAATGAGGCATCCCAGATACAGAGAGGAGTGGAGCATGTATGTGGGTGGGACATACCTGTTTCCTTAGGAATTCCTCACCCCTCTGGCAGCAGATAGGTTTTCTGAGGCTACGCAGATATCAGAGCAAAGTCACTAAAGTGATGTTTCATAGGGTGGGAGATGATAACGCTTCCTTATTACCAGCGTTTTGAAACAGGAGAACTACTCCTGGTTTTGAGAGGAAACTTGAGACTAAAATGTTTGCTCTGTATGACAGAGCAACTCTTCATTCTCACAAGCCCCATCTTCTACAGCCAGCACACACGCTTACCAGCCTCACCTTGAACCTTCCCATTTTATCTGATGCCTCAATGTAAACCTGACCCAGAAAACACTTTCTTCTTTGAAGCCTAAATTAATTCCTGGACTGTTTGTAACTATTTTTCTGTGTGGCAATATTTTTCATCTATTTAAACTTCTCCACTTCCTGGTATTTCTCCTTCTCTTCCTTCTTTGTGTATATACCCTCCCTTAGGTTTCACTGTGTTCCTGACCCATGCCAAGCTCTTCTGGGCTCTTCTAAGATAGGATTCCCAGTAGGCTCTTTGGTAGGGTTGCTCAATGAGCTTTTAATCACTCCATGAGCTCTTCTCTGCTCTTGCTCCCTGGGTCTGGTCACAGACAGTAAAAAAAGATAGGTTCAAAGTACACCAGAGGATCTCCTCACACCACCTTGAAGAAGGCCAGTCCCTACCAGAAAGTGATAAACTACAAGTTTGCCTTCTCATGGTCAAGAAATCTTTACAATTTCCACAGTATTTTTTCATTCTTCGATTATTTCCAGATGATGAGATCTGACTTTATCGTTTATAGCACTTTTACAATTAAGTGAGAGGTGAATCAGAGCCAGGTTGTTTGCCAAAAAACAAGTAAAACTCAAACACTTCATGTCACTGTTTATTTTCACACTCCTCTTGAAAAAATATCTAGGTCAGCTACACCAAGCTTTGACTTCAGCATGCCTTGTATAAGACTTATGCTCAAGCTATCCTGTTTATACCTTTTTGGATATTTCCAGATATATTTGTAGCCCAAAGTATACTTACTGGTGAGAATTAAAATAAAAATCAAGATTAAAACTTGTCTGCTTTTTCTGTACAAAAATAAAATAAAAAAGCACTATGTATACCGTGCATATCTGATATTATTATTTTACATCTCCACAAAGAGATGTTCTTATTTTATAGGAAATATTTTTCCCTGGAAATCAATGACAAAATTCCTACTGAGTTCAGTGGACTAGGATACCTTCCACAGTCTGATTTACTACTTCACTGCATGAGTTGTATGCCAGGGTAGCTTTGCTGAAATCACTGGAATTCCCTTGGCGTGAAAGCAGGGAAATAAGAAAAAAAATCTGAGTACAGAGAATCACAATAATTTTTACTGGAATAAAAAGATTACAATAGAGGAATAACAGTTTTGTAAACATCAACTAACTGAGATGTTCTCAACTGGCTCATTAGACAGTTGCATATTGCTATAAATAAATATAGATAAATTTTATGTATTCATACCATTTTATAAAACTGAAATATAGCATAGACAAAACAGGGAAACTGCAAAAACTTATATTACTGCTAAATGACTTCGTCTTTAAAAAGTGTTCCATGTGTTTTAGACCAAGACCCAAATTCTGCCCCTTGCTATACACATGCAAATTCCATTAAGTAGCTGGAACTGCATATTTGTGCTTGTGAGAATGATTTGGCATCATAAATGCAATGCTGGGAGCATTAATTCTGAGGGCTGCCCAAGAATCTACCAATGAAAATGCTTTTTTGTTTTATTTTGTTGTCAAAAACCGTTGATTTGTCAAAAATAAACATTTCTGCACAAATATATATATAGCCTGTTTGACAATGAACACATTTGTGGTCAAGGAAAAAGAGAAAGCTAACATCTACAGCACAGCACAGCCAACAAGCACTTATGCCAAACTGAGAGCTAATGTACATATATAAGCTTTCCCAGACATACTCCTTTCTCTCCCAGTCCATGATGAATCCCTTGACCAGAACAAGTTGTCATCAGTCTTCCTCACTGGAGCTATTTCACACAGCTTTATAAATTCAGTATTAATTGGACAAGGAGTCTGCCTAATCACCACTTCCCCATCTCATAGCTTTGTGCTCCTGTTATTAAAAACAACTACTTGAACTCTTCCTCCCTTCCAGGGGATTCTTCTCTTAACAGACACGTGTCCTTAATTGAACAAGGCATTAGCATATCTAATATCTGCCACAAAAGGAGAAGTCAGAAAACTTTTGACTCATCAGAAATGGTCATGAGATGAGATTTTTTTTTTTCCTGTAAATTCCACTCACCCCCTTAAAAATACTAGCAAAATTGTACTCGGTTTTTGTTTTACTTTCAAAACCTATATATTTGTCTATATCGATAGTAAATATATTTGCTTCCCACCTCTAATATTTCAGAAATAGAATTAATGCTTCACTGTGCTCTCAGCTTTCTAGGTGCTTGGGGATACCAATCAAGTGACAGAGTTTTTACATTCATATGTGTAAGACCAAAAGCAGGAGAGACACCAAGCCTTTGCTATGCTATTTGCCAAAGCAGCTGACACCATAGGTGGGGGGACAAGTTGGAAAGAGAGGAATTTAACACTAATAGTGCATTTTATGGATGGCTTATCTGGTTGACCTTTGGAAGGCAGAGTGATGTATTAAAACACAACTTGTCAGGAGTGCAGCCAGCAGGTTAGGATCTAAATCCATCCCGACATCAGGGAGTGAGGCTCAAACAATGCCTGCATGCCAGTTCTGCTTAGTCCTTTCTGTAGGACTTTTCCAGCGTGTGAGCCCCAGGGTGGTGATTTCATGCTCCCACAAATGGGAACCTCCTCAAGGGAAGTGCAGCAGACGTTAGGAGACACGAATATCATTGAACATTTCAATATATATTTTGTGTGACAAATGCTGGTGCAGTCAAATATGCCTCCCATTTCCCAATTCTGGCAGCTCGGAAAGGAAGTCTCAGGCCCTATGGGCCACTGTTGCTGGCTGCCAAACACAGAGGACAGGACTTACAAGATGAACAAATTTAGTGCTAGTCCTTAGCACAGGCTGAATTTCCCTCTGTGCCATTAAAAGTAGCAATAGTGACTTCTAGCCACTATTAACCTTTTTAGTTACCACTCCTTAACTGTTTTCAAACAAATCCTTACTGCTTGTAAATGAAGTTCAAATTAAACATTTTTCCCTCACTATACGTTTCTTCAAAACTGTTTGCTTGCCTTGGAATGATGAAAATGCTTTTTTGTACTTTGAATTTCCTTCCTTCCTTTCTTTATTTTTTCATTTCTCTTTCTTTCTTTCTTTCTTTCTTTCTTTCTTTCTTTCTTTCTTTCTTTCTTTCTTTCTCTTTCTTTCTTTCTTTCTTTCTTTCTTTCTTTCTTTCTTTCTTTTCTCTCTTTTCCTTTCTTTCTTTTTTCATTTCTCTTTCTTTCTTTCTTTCTTTCTTTCTTTCTTTCTTTCTTTCTTTCTTTCTTTCTTTCTTTCTTTCTTTCTTTCTTTCTTTCTTTCTTTCTTTCTTTCTTTTCTCTCTTTTCCTTTCTTTCTTTTTTCATTTCTCTTTCTTTCTTTCTTTCTTTCTTTCTTTCTTTCTTTCTTTCTTTCTTTCTTTCTTTCTTTCTTTCTTTCTTTCTTTCTTTCTTTCTTTTCTCTCTTTTCCTTTCTTTCTTTTCTCTCTTTTCCTTTCTTTCTTTCTCTTTGCATCTTTTCAGTTTTAACAGTTTTACTTCTAACCAAAGTCCAAAGCTTGTAGGGAAATGCTTTCCCTTCAGCTGGGCCTCTTCCTATCTTATCAAATAATATTAGTTTGCACTCCATTTATACCACATAGAGCTTTAGAAATTCTCATAGCTTTTAACCTGTCATGCAGATTAAGACCTCATTAAATTTCTTACTACCTTCAGCATGATCGTGTTACCTAATGCTAAAGATTTTGGGGCAACATAATGAGTGCTGATACAGAATGAAAGAAGAGGGATCTTTCATCATGTGGCTTCATGTGCTAGAAAGAGAATTTACTGTCTGGTAAATTCAGTTCAGTCTAGTCTATGTTTCTGCATGTGCTCTGTCTGGACAAGTCATGCCTTGCATTTCCCCTCACAAACACTGCATGACCTGTGCTTCTGAGTTCGAGTGAACATGTCTGTGTTCATAGGTGAAACATGGGTATTTGAGAATCAATAGTGTCTGTACACGTGCATGTGCATATGCAGATATACACACACATGCATATATTTACTTATAAATAGGTACCAGATGAATAAGCATACATAGGGACAGGAATAACATTCACCTACATTTTTCTCTGGATCTTCTCACTTGTTTGCAAAAAAAAAAACAAAACTGTTCAGAGAGAAATAACTGGAATCAAAAGGAGGAATACACTCTTCTCCTCCTTCAGTGTTTGCAACACAATAGAAGTATAAGTCACCATTTCCATACTGGACGTTTTGGTGGGAGAACTGCATACACAGTGTAAAAGACAAGCTCTGCCACAGAAACATTACAGTTAAAGCAGGTTAAACAAGATAAAACACTGTTATTCCAGTTTCATTAGTAAGAATCAGAAATACCACATCCCTTATTTTCAGTCTCATAGAAAATCAGTTACAAACTCCTGTCACAGCTAATACCTCTGCTACCAGTTCTGTCTTTGAAGTCTAGAGTCCTGTCAATGTCTGTAGTCCTCTTTCAGAGATAGATGCAGTCCCCTTTCACAGATAGAAAAAATCCTGAGAAAAAGAGAAAGAAAGAATCCTCAAACTTCCACAGCACATGTCCATCAAGAATATGAGCATCTCACAACAGTTTTGTGCTTGTTCTAATAACAAGCCCCTTAACTGTAAGGCACAGCTCACGTAAAAATGGACAGCAGAGGCAGAGGAGATGGGCAGGAGCAGCCCATGGCAGTTGAGGAAATGCAGGAGTTGAATGCAAATTTTGCCCAGGTTTGACCTGGAGCTCCAGCAATTGGCTCACCCTTTAGCTAATTATCTGGGAATCCTTATCAGGGCATTACAAGACCTCCCTACAGGACAGCATCAATTAATCATCACTCTGAAGAATTTTTCCACCTGTTTTCTCTCACCTTTAAAATTACTTTCTCTGTTCCAAAGTATTAAGGCCATGTAAAGACGTCATATAATTTTCCTCTTGAAGATATACCTTGTTGGGTTGAGGGACTTGTTTAGGGAGGGGACCAGCTTTCTCCCAGCACATGGTACAATCCCCTTGCTGGTGGAGGGATTGCCCGTCTTGACCTGCCCCCTCCTAGCCCCATTTCCTTCCCTGATGCCTGCCCCCCAACACCAGCAGCCTTTGGACTGGGCTGGCCGAGGCTCTCCCTCCACCAAGCCCAGATAGCCACTCAAAGGACTTCCCTGTGTCACGTCTGTTGTAAACTCCACTGTGCTTTTCCTGTGTCTGCACAACATCTCAGCTCATTAGGAAGACACGAGATAGCAGGGGACCCGATACGGAGCGTTTTGGATCCCCCAGCCCGGTAGATCCTCCTTCCCCTACCATGCATGGGACCCTTAACTTTAACCCAGCCGTGCCTTTTGTCTGAAAGGGAGAGACTATTTATGAGGAGTCATACAAAATAAACACAGAGAGTTCACCATAAAATATGACAACCACTTTAAATAATGTTGACTTAATTAAACTTTAAACTTTATTTATATATTTTATGGCCGTAGTGTGAGCTCTTCTCGGATGTTTACTTCAGTGAAAAATCCATCATGTGAGGGCCTTGAAAGGAATTAATCCCCTTACCCCTGGCACAGAACTCAGCTCCAACAATTCAGATCTAAATATTTAGTGATGGATGATACATGTTTATAGAACAGAGGGCAGCATGACATTTAAATGGGATCTGGGGTTGCTATAGTGAGCGGACATTGTTGAAAAGAAACTGGAAGCTGAAGCCATGCCAGTTATCAGAAGCCAATAAGGCAGCCCCTTGTTGCCTGGTTTTTCCTTTCCGTCTATTCTTTCTGGGTGTTCGAAGGCTTCTTCACAGAAAGTTACGAGCAATTTTCAGAAGGAAAAGTTCTGCTGACTCTTGTACATTTGGTAGTGCATCCCATGGTTAAACTAATAGCCTCGTTGGGTGTCAGCCAAAGGTTACAGGCCTCTCAAAATATTCTTGGAAAAAAAAAGAGTTTATCACTGAACTGAAGTTTCTCATTAGTAACCCTGTGTTGTCTAATCTGTGAAATTACATGATTAACTCTTTTGCAGAGACAGCTTCAGCCAGAGTTTGCAATCCCACAGGAAGTTATTAAAAGTATCACCAAGATAATTTCCCTGCTTTGTACTTGGCCCTTAGGGTAAAGGAAATACATCATTAGATGAGTACTTTATAATAAAGCTATAGATCACTAACAATTATTAAATGGCTGTCAAGAATGATTATTATTTTAAAAGTTGAGCACTGCGCAATTTGAAAAAACAAATAAAAAACCTTGAAAGAAATTACTTCCTTTGTTTTTGTATAGAAATTAGAAACATGCCTCCCCCCCATTCTCTTTGAAGTGATTATTGGAATATAATCTTTCTCTGTACACAGCCATCTTACCTTCGACACTACTTTCTGAAGCTATAAAAATACTCCTAGGGAGAGGCACCACTGGAGAGAATATCCCTCAGTGACACAGAGGATAGCAGGGTCTTTTCACATAAGCTGAGAACAACACCTCAGCTCATGAGCCCTGAACCCCTGGTGCCTCAAGTTACTCAAGCAGCAGTGGTGGTTCTCACCCAGGAGCAATCCTTGTTTTTTGGTGAAAGTTGAACTGAGGGCTATCTGGGACACAGAAAACCCTCCCATCATGTGTTATAGCTGAAGTCACTTGCAGATGTTTTATGTGATTTGTTGCACTTGGTTTTGGCTTTCTAATGAGTTCCTCCCAAATCAATGGGTGGTTTAGTTTGCATCTTTTGGGAGGAGAGGTAAGAGTTCATATCTTTCTTCTCTTCCCCAGCTACCCAGCTGGTAACCAAGATGTTTTTTTGTTTTTATGTTTGGTTTTTTTTAACCATTAGTGAAACGGTGAGAAGCAGGAGATGCTGACAATCTGACAATGCCTGTGAAGCCAGTCAGGCTGTGATCCTCAGCTGTGACACATTTGCCCTGCAGGGATGGCCATGCAGCATCTGGCTGGATTGCATAAAAGACAAATAGTTGTGAGAGGTTTGACAGAGGTAAAGAGTGTGGAAGCAAGAGCCAACGAGCATTCTGTTGGCCCTCAAATCATATTCAGCCAAACAATCCTACTTTATGGCATTCAGCTAAGCTATTCAGCTTAAGCTGAAAACTTAAGCTGGAATTGAAAGAACATCATTTGGGCATCCAGGAAAGGGCAACTGCTTCTAGACACCTCCAAGAAATCTTATTTGTCCTTGTGTGAAAAAGCCAGATCTTTCAAAAAAGTTGGACTTAGGATTTAACCATGCAGCCCAAAAGGCCCAGCCCTAAAGTGCACATCAGGACCAAGCTCACAGGACAGCTTTTGTGATTGCATCACGCTGTGGTGCCTCACTGTGCCCGGTGCACCCAGTCGTTAGAACCTAGTTAGAAACAGTGCTTTGAATAAGAAGAGATGATATCTAGTTTCAACTGCAAAAATGCAGGTGAAGAGATTTGCTCTTTCTAGGCTGCATTTTTTATTTTCCCTAATGCCTTTTTCCTTATCTTAAATAAGCCATGATCTTCAAGGAGAGGAGTTGGTTGACCTTCATATATTATAAATGAAATATATGTCTATGCATATTCAGTAGAAGTGCAGTTTCAGAAGAAGGAAGAACTTAGAGACTGTCTTTATTCTGTATCACTTGCACTGGTTACAACTTCTATCCTCTTTAGGAGTTTAAAATAAAAACCATCGCAATCTGCTGTTTCTCTTTTTTTGGTAATGTGGTCTGATAATGGCTTGGATTAATCCCTAATGCTTTTAATGGTCAGCCTAAGATCTACATGCCTAACTCTTTTCAAAAAGCTTGAATTGGTGAGGAGATTTTGTATAAATTGCTGCATATGCATGAAAATATTCTTCTTATTCTAGTTCTAGTTTCTAAAAATAAGATGTGTGGAAGCCATTTTGAAGGCAGAGTAGGATAACTCAGTCTCTGCAACCTTTCATGACCTTCAAGTGACAGAGAAGTATTTTTTTACTGCATTTTGTAGTAAAGAAAAAGAAGACTGATGCAATTTCCTGTACTGCTTGTTAACCAATTAATAAGAGCCAACCTATTTTTTCCTCAAGAACTTTAGATGCAAAACGTTCTGGTATATATTTAAACTCATACTTAAATAAATGAGATCTGAATATTTTGAGATTTGTTTATTACCAGTGTCAGACTGAATTTTAATATGAAATGAGAGAATTCTTGAAGAATTGTAGGGAAGAAGGTTACTGTAGCTATGAAAACCAAGCCTATAGCCCAACAGGAACAGTTTAAGATGTCTATGCAAGTATTTCCATGAGAGAAATTTCAGGGGTCCAGAAACTGGAAAACATTGAAAATATTGATGTACATTCTACATGAATACTTTCAGAATGGGAAAAACATCACAAAACAAAAGCCACAAATGTTAACCAAAAATCTCTTATTCCAGTCTCTTGATTTGAACTAGAATGTTACAACACAGATATCTGAATTTGTAGAAGATAACCAAGCACCCACTCCAGAGCTGATCAGGAAAGCAATATAAACAAAATTCTGACTTGGGAAAAGAATGAAGGGTGTAATTTTCTTGTAGTTACACATTCTCAGGAGATGTGTTCTGGCTGATATTAATGATAAAACACTGATATACATGCAATTAAGAGAGATCTGTAACAGCATATGACAGAGTAAATGTAATTGATCATCAATACAATTCCAATTCTTGCAGAGAGAAGTTTGCTATCCTCACATGGCATGGCAAGTTCCTAATTTTGCCATTTATATCTGATGAGCACAGAGTATCTCTCCAGGACATACATGAATTTTCCTTTGGTTTTACTGTGAATTATGCCTTTACCTCTCTTGGAGCAGTTTTTGTTTGGATTTGTTTTGAAAACCAGCTTGTCAGAGATAAGAACTGAGCAATATGTTATTTTCTGCAGTACTGACTTATTTTTCTTCTTGCACTACTAATTTATCTTATTTCTGTCATCCAAGAAAGAGTTTACTCTTTATACATAGAAAATATGACTCCAATATCTAATTAAATTTTTATTTTAAATAACTACTGTTCCTTTTTCAGAAGTCTTGTACAACTATCCTTTTGCTAATTATATGGGTATGGCACAATTAATTTTAAATTGCTTTTTTTGGTCCCCACGCTAATGATTTTGAGATGTTGGACCTGGCTACTTTTGTCCTAAACACAATTCCATGAGCCAGTGAAAGCTCATGCTTTGTCTGTATCCATGGCATTTGAAGAAAGTGCTTCTTCTCCTGGAAAAGGAGGAGAAAAGCCCTCCTTCAGGTAGATTTTTCCAAATCCATTTCATTTTCCTGTCACCAAGTGGCTGTTCTGCATCATTGAAGGCAGCAGGAATGCAGCAGTACCCAGCTCAGGGCCAACCTCTCATCTTCTAATCACACTTCTTCTGCTTCAAGTAAAGGTGAAAATATTCTAATCATACCAGATGCTCATTCCGTAAAGTGTTAGCACCCCTTTTGCCAGAAAAATATGAGAAAATGGTCTGTCTTCTCTGCTAGTGGGGACCTGGCACCTTTTAATGTCAGAATTTAAGTGAGGCTTTGAAGATGAAGAACAGTGGAGGAAAAAGATTCAAAAAAACAACAGCTATAACAGATGTGCAAAAAACCCCAAAACCCCAGACGTTCATTGAGTATTTCCTTTACACTTTTTGACTTTGCAGGCTACCCATTTTCTAAAGCAAAGGTGTCAGTTCATTTCTGCACTTTTTTGCCAAAGCAGAAAATAGAATCACGCAAGGCATGATCATTGCATGTATTCATATTTGTAATTACTCTTACACTTCAGATGTGGGGAAAATCCATTATTCATAACACTGTGTTTTAGTTGGTAGAGCACCAGGTTCAGAGATGATTAGTGATAGTTGATGAAATGAACTTTTCCCGAAGTTCAGGGCTCTTGCGTTATATAAAATTGAATTTCAAAAATCAGTGCCTTTGATGTCTTCCCAGTACAAATATTTGACTCACAATTAAGTACTTGGGACGAAAGTCTGGGAGAAGGGGGAGACAGAAAGGGGAGGAGAGATGTGGTTAAAGGCAATCCCCAGCAGGACAACTTAAAAATATGACTATGATTTCTCAATAGCTTCTACTATTCTACCAAACTTCCGGTTTTCATGAATTTGCCAAATGTGTTTCTTTGGATCAGATCTAACTTATCTTGCTCACAGAAGTATTCTTGTTGGCTACCCCTGAGAATAAAGCAACCCAAATTTTGCTTACTCCTTCTGTTTTGCGAATTCTCTTAGGATCAGTTCAGATAAACTGGGGTCTACTCCAGTGGATCAGTTAAGACACTGCGAAACTACTCTAGTCCTCACTAGTTAGCTAAAATGTTTTAGGGAATTATGTGTGTTCATTGCCTTGGTTCTCTCAGAATAGAACAAAACCAACCAAACAACAACAAAAACAACAAGAAAAGAAAAAATTTTTGTCTGCACTTAGAGTGGAAGCCCTGCTACCCACAGCTGAGGCTTACCCACACGCTGTGCCTAGCCCAGCCCTAAACAGATACTGCCTCTGCAGTTCCTGCCACTTTCGCTGCCATAAGTTTGTTTGGAGTTTAATAGCTATTCTTCTCTCTTTGTTTAGTCTTTGGTCAAATTTTTCAATTCCACTGCAAAAAGCCAGAAGTGGTCTATGCGAAGTCTAACTCTGCATGTTGACAACCACAGAGGTGTAATAAATTGAGCTTTTGCAAATTCCAGCAATGATACAACCTCACAGTGTACCAAATATCTATCACTTGCATTTGTACCTAAACCTGTGTGTATATTACATGCCTACCTGTACCTGTATTTTCAAAGCTCCTTTTATACTTCTGTATGCTCTATTTTGCACATAACACTAGTCTCAGATAGCTCAGGCTATTCTGCTGGATTTGCTTGGGATAAAAAAAGAATTTGTAAGGACATAATGTATAACCTTCATTGCAAAGTAAACTAGGAGCAAGCATGATGGATGAGTTAAGAGTGCAAGACTGCAGAAAGATGTGAGTCCGGTCAGGGGGGACCTGGGTTGAGATTCCTGGTACATGGGTGTTATTTCCAGTGCTTCTGGTAGGAAGGCTGAAGAGGCTGGGTAAGTGGCTTCCCACATTGTTTTAAATCTTACTTTGCATGGAGTTTGAACAATTTCTTGCTCTGTAAGCCTGAGGTAGTTGTCACGAACACCCAATTTCCAGTGCATGTCTTAAGTGACTTTATGATGTAATTTTTTTACCTCAATATCACCATTCTCTTTCTAATGCAGTGGTTTCAGCCCCTGCTGATTCAAAACATTTTGAATTTTTCTAAATTTTTGTTCTTTTCTGGGTGTTATTAAATCTCATTAAGAGGAACTTTTCCTCTTTATGTAGATACAATGCCAAACTGGTTAAGATATCAATTTATATTCAAGGATATTCATCACTAACTGCAATTAGATCAGACCAAGGACTTTGACCTTTACTTGAGCATTCTGGCTTGCCCCTGCCTCCCTTGCCTAGTGAGAAGGTCTGCTGCAGACAAGTGCACATCTGGAAGAAGACCTCTTTTCCTTGGGTGGCAGGAAGCTTCCTCCTAACATCACACGGATACCTCCTATCCATTCACATGGATATTGTAAAAATCCCACAAAACTTGCCCTGAAGAAGAAATGAGTTCAACTCCCAGCCTTTTGCCTGGGAAGCTGTTACTGAACTCAGGGAAAAATAGTTTTCAGCCTGTAAACGAGAAGTTTGACCTGCTCATCTTAGCCAGCTTGTATAAACAGATCAGTTCATCAGAGAAGTGATGCAGGTTTCAGGAGAAACAGGGCACTCTCTGCACACCTGGGACAGATCGTGCCTTGCTGCCCTGCTCCCCACTGAGCAAGTGACAAAGCCCTTAAGATGTGTCCTCCTCCAGGTGAGCCAGTGCTCGGTGGGAGGGGAGAAAAGGGAACTCCCTGAGGGCGTTTCTGGATCCAGAGGCACCAACTGCCTAATGCCAGGGAGGGGGAATAACCTCAGGGTACTTGGCTTTCACCATTCTCAGAGGGAAATGGTCACAGAAGATGGAAGAGGGGCAGTACCTGTTGCCAAATGGTTGTGATTACAGCGGTGGCAAACTTCCAGGGAAATGCGCCTCAGTTCTGTTTTATCAGGATCCTTTGTAAATTGCTATTAAGAAGTATTTTTCAACAATCTCATTTTTATTAGCCGTTTGTGCCCATTATAGTTTTCTAGTTGCTAGTTTGTTATGTCTGTAACATAAATAAAGTTCTAAAAATGTCTCATTTGAGGAATTGCAGAGCTGGGCATGCCATTTAGACACAGATAAAAGCAGATGTAAAGGGCTTTCTTTGTAACAGGTCTATTTTATATTTAATAGAGCTGTCATATAAACCTATACTACCATTTAAAATGCAATTTCTAGGCTATAAAATAAACACCATTTCTAATATTGCTGTTGGCTTTCACCTATGGGATACAGTTCATTAAAAGCTCTATAAGGCTTTTACGTGGGGTTACCATATGATTTACAGTCTAGGAGCCACCCCAGGCAACATATGTGTTTCTCTCCCAGGTTAGGAAGCAGCTCTTCAAAAATACTAATGATACCTGCAGGATCACCCAGCCATGCCTTGCACCAACAGCGGTGCAGGGGTGGTGGGGACGGTCACACCTTCTGTGGCAAGAACTCTGCTGGGTGCAATTGCTTCCTGCAGGAAGAGTAAGCCTGAGAAACACTTCCACATTCATTTCTCTCTACTGAAGCTTCTAAGTGTTGCCCCAAACAGAAATGTACCTGGCTCAGGCTTCTGTGGGAGGGAAGGCAGGACTGCCTCTGCTGGGCTGCAGGATTAGCTTGTTTGCTTGGCCGAGCTGGAATTAATGACTCTCTGGAGGAGTGCACTCCTCTTCTTTGGCCACAGGAGTGGGCATCTGGGCGAGATGGCTAAAATAAGGTGAAGCATCTGAACATAAGTTCTGCATTACTTGTCTAATGTGAAGTTCCAAGACAATTTGTGGACATTGCCTGACGTGGTTGCCAGGTTCATCCTAGCATTGAATGTATTTTTCTTAGTGAATTACTTCTCCAAACTCCCCCATGCTTTCCAGGAGGCACTTCAGAATTGATAGGGAAGGGTTCTTTTGTGCTGATCAGGTGTGAATCAATTCCTCAGAAGATTCTACTGCCTTGAAAAATCAGACTAAGTGTTCTGAATATAGAGTTTGATTTTAGCAACTAAAATTTTCTCAGAAATCCATTCTCACTAATTAAGTCTGGTTAAAGGTAGGACTTAATGTTCTTGGAGGTCTTTTCCAACTAAAGTGATTCTATGCTTCCATGGTTCTATGACCTCTTCACAGAAGAATGGTCTGATACAGACCAGGGGATCCCTTCACGTTACCCAGTAATGTCAGGGCCTTGCCCAGCAATGCTGTTCCGTGACTGGTGTGATCTGAGCTGCAGGTGTGGTCCAGATTTGTAGGGTGGACTCAGTCCCTTGGGCTCTCACTGTCACGGGAAGATTGGACAAGGATCTTGGAAGCGTAGCAAGAGATTGAATGAACAGAAAATTGGTTTGGGATGCGGGGGGGAGTCAGGGGTTGACACAGTGCACAAGAACAGTTAGGCAAGGAAACTGGGAAGAGATAGGTAAGACTGAGAGTTCTGGATTGGACAGAGTAAAACTGAATTTTTATTCAGCTGGTGGATGCAAGCAGTGCAGGAGTAAGAAGACTACCTGGGAGGAGGGAAGCAGCAGAGAAGAGGAGAATAGTTCAGCAGGTGGAGTAGAACTTAAGCAAACTGAGGTTTACTGTCCTAATGCCTTAGCTCCCACTGGTAAAGCACTTGTCTCATCTTCTGCTAATAATAGTCCACAAGGAAAATAAAAAGCAGCAAGTCCTGTCTTCTCCCTTGTTAACACAAATAGCTTAAGTATACACAGTGAAGGAAGTCTCCAAAAGTGCATCAAACTACACTGGTCTTAGTGTAGTGTTTCAGAAGTTTTGAAATCTGAAGTAGGAACACTTCCCCAGCTGAACTTTATAAAAAGACTTCTAAAACTGTTCCTGTATCAAGCAGTTATAAAGTAGAAAATGCTAGCAGTACGTGGGTCCAGGAAACTCCAGCTAGGGTTCTCTGTGCTTGTACCCTGTAACAGCTTGCTGAATACATGGTAGTGTTTTAGTAAGACTTTCTGAGTAAATGAGACTGGCAAGTGCATGGGTGGGCACACATCCATATGCAGGTGCAAGTGCATCTCTCTATCTTTGTGCAGGACACTAACCCCATTACCCAGCAAGCAGTCCCTTGGTTTATTTCAGCTGTATTTGACTGTACCTCTGAGTTTCACACACAGCTGCTGGTAGTGAATGGCTTCTGCCCTAGCCTCTAGTACAAAGATGCTTGAGGAGACACTGCAGGTCTAGCTACAGGTGCAATGAAAAATTTCAGCCAGAGGGAACTCTGCTGTGACAGAAAGAAAAAAGGAAAAAAAAGAGTAAGAAAGACTGGGATTCATTAATTTCACACTAGGCCCTGAAGATGCACAGAAACTTATGTTTCCACTCCTGGGGCCTTGGTTCTCTATCTGTCCATTAGGTCCTGTCACTGGACAGGAGTGTTGCAAGAATAATTTATTAGTTGTGGGACAATAAACAATCAAGTCAATAAAAACTCAAATTAATTCCCAAAGGAATGCATGGAGGGAAAGTCATCATTTTCTTTCCATAAGACTATTCATACGTGAAGATAAATAGTTAAAAAGCCCGTTCACTTAACCTTAGACACTTCACAGCAATTCATATGTAGTGATCCAAGTTGTTTTCAGCTCTCTTTAAAGTAGGTGATGATATCAAGTGGCCAGACACCCTCTGGAGGTATGTTTCTCCTCCAAATACAGAGGGAGGCTGTGGTAACCAGACACCTCTCCAGAGTGCCTGAAGTGGGTGGGATGAGCTCAGAATGGAGCAGCAGCTTTCCAGGCTCTTCTTCAAACATCTCACAGACGTATGGGAAAAGTCTGGGCAGCGGTGCTTTATGCCAAGTGAGAGAGAAGCAAAAATGGTTTCCAGCAGTGATACCTGTCTTGCCATTATTTCTTTCACTTGGGAAGGACCTTCTAAAGTGTCCACTTTCCAAGTGATTTTTGTATTATACAGAAGTTCCTGAAAGCCTCCAGATCAATTGCACCAGGCACTGAGTTGTGACTTATTTTCCCTCAGGGATGGCTGCATATAATTCTGCATCTTTATTTGGATTAAGTATCTTCATCATAAATGGCCTAAATTTTACCACATCAGGCACTGTAAAGTTTCAGAAAACTTACCTGCAAAGATCTCTACAAAGTCTGGCCACTTTTATTTACAACTGTGTATGCCAGGAGCCAAAGCATGTGCCACGGATTAAGTCTTGTTGAAGTTAATGCAGCATTAAGAGCCTCACTCGAGATGTAACATAGGACTGCCTGGCAAACAGGGGAAATGCTGCAGAGACCGGGAGTGCTCACAAAACTGGAGAGAGGCGTAATGACTTCCTCATGACCCATCTCCAAACTGTGCTGAGTGGAGCTCTGGCACAGGAGAGAGTCTGGCCCACGGTGTGTAAATAAATAACAACGAGCAAGTCAAAGCAAGGACAGAGATGAATGAAGTGATTCATGCAGCCCTGCTGTAGTTCCACGCTGTCTCCAGGCTGTGGAAGGCAACCCATCAGGCTTCGGTTTAGGTTCTCAAAATCATTTTTAGTGCCATAAAGCATGACTTTTTTTGCTTATAAATGAAAGCCCCTATTCTGGAGGTGTTTTCTGAAAATAAATAGAGCCAGGAGGGATAGCATTTTCAACAAAAGCGTTAATAAATGACCGTCACTACAATTACAATTGTAGTTTTGGACTGAAAACAAGGTATAAGTAATTTTAAATAATTAGGTCAATCTTTAATTTGATTAATAAATTTTAAAAAAACAGTCTATACATTGAATTTTTTTAAAACTTGCATAGAAGCCTACTTTCTATCTAAAGAGATCAGGAATTTAATTGCCAGCAGGATTAAAGAAAAAATTTATAAAAGGGTAGGTTTTTAAGCAATTGCAAATCAAAATTGGCAATTTGTTCTCATGGATTGCATGAATTGCATGCCATATTCAAAAAATTCTCAGACCACTGAAGTGGGAGCATTTAAATTTTGCTTGCCAGCAATGGACAAATTATGTCCAGACATCTATAATCTCACCAGCATGTCCAAGGAAGAGTGACCATCAAGGAATACACTTCAAAATATTAGGATGATGCTGAAAGATCTGTGGACAGATGGCAGATGCTTGGTGTCCTCCAATATGGAAAGAGGGATTATGTATAAGTGTGTAGAAAGATGGATAGTAGATTCCTCTGAAAAGGAAAAGGTTACTTTAAGCCCGTGTTACCTCAGTACAAAACTACTGAAAGAATGTCATGTCTTTTATTCCTGCCTGAAAGAACATAATGGGAATATGATCATGGAACCATAATAAGGATGCCACCTGCTAGATCAGGTTGCTCAGGGCCTCATCCAACCTGGTCTTGAAGGAGTGGGGCATCCACAACTTTTCTGGACAACCTGCTCCAATGTCTTACTGCCTTCATATCCAAAAATTTATTCCTAGAATCTGAGGTTAAGGAATCTTCCCTGTGCATCCACTAGAATTCCCAAGTTATTCTCTGCAGGGCTTCTGTCAATGGTTTCTTTTCCCATTCTGAGCTCACATCTGGGATTTCCCCGACCTAAGTGCAGCACCTTGCACTTGGATTTGTTGAACTTCATGAGGTTCTCTTGGGCCCACTTCTCAAGCTTATCCAGGTTCCCCAAGATGGTATCCCATTCTTCTGTTATGTCAGCTGCACAGCTCAGCTTTGTGTCATCTGCAGGCCAGCTGAGGGTGCACTCGGTCTCACTGTCTGTGTCATGGGTAAAGGCATTAAAGAGCACCAGTTCCAAGGCAGAGCCCTGAGCAACACCACTTCTCACCAGTCTCCAGCTGAAAGTAGAGACATTGACCACTGCTCTCTGGCTGCATCCATCTAGATAATTTCTAATCCACTGAATAGTTTGTCCTTCAAGTGCATGTCTCCAATCTGGAGATACGGTTCCTGAGTGCGACCGTATCAAAGACCTTATGGAAGTCCACGTAAATATCAGTTGGTCTTCCCTCATCAGCTCCTGCAGCTGCTCCATCACAGATTGGTCACCAGACTGGTCAGGCACTATTTACCCATAGCAAAGCCATGATGTTCCATAGACCATCTAGAAATTTCACCTTTGTGAAGCCCTTGGTGCTGAAATGTGCCCCTGTAGGGGCAGGGATCTGGTCTCTGTCTCCTCCACTGAGGAGTTCACTTTGGTGACCCTCTGGCTTGTCACCCCACATCTTCTTTTTGTAGCTGGCATGCAGATGGAAGATGGGACTAAAAGAATTAGGTGCATTAATCCAGTCCTCAGGCTTAGAAATGACCCAATAACATGAATAGCTACATAGAAACACAGAAAGCAAAAACATGAATCATCCAGTAGATCAGATCCCACAAAACTGAGACCCCTAAAATACCAGCAAGATACTGGGCTTTGCTGCCTGGTGGCTGGACAAGAAATTAACTCAATGAGAAACAGCGATGAAGGTCAGCCAATATACAGAATGGGCTTCTAGGTCTTCTTGGAATACAGAAAGGACTGTCTCCTTCTAGAGGGAGGACATGCAAACTGTTCTGTCCAGAGAAGTCTGCAGAGAGTCTGGACAAGAAGAAAGCATAAGCACCAACTGGCATGAGGGTCCTGATGGCTGGACTGGTAAATTCAGGGTAAAAGGGAATTGCTTCCTGGCTTAACACACCAACAAGCTCACCAGCACATATTTTGTGTCTTTACAATCTCCATTCCCAGGCTAGGTGGAAGGTAGAGACTACATTTTCACCTGGTTGCTTGGGGCTTTTTTGTTGAGGAAGACTAAGAAAAATTAGGAAAAAACCTAAAAAGACCCTCCTCTGTGAGCTGAGGAGTGGAGATGACTGAGAGGCTGGGCTGGGAGAAAATGTCTGCTTACCAGAAATAATGAAAATAATTAAGCACTAATCTGACTTGTCTGTACAGATGGATTTCCAGCATAAGGGAGCAGTGAAATTGGACATTCCCCCAAGGGGAGCTCCTAAGCAGGGAAGCATAATTCTTGCCTGAGAGTTAAGACTCGGTATGGCTCTTTGCTGTGAAATTACTGCACTGCTGAAAATACACATGCAGACACATACATATACTGACACTGGAAAAAAAGCTGTGTTGGCATTTATAAGATTTTAAGGTCAAAGTTAATTTTGTCAGATTTACTAATTGTTTTCAAACTGTGTCTTTTGTTTAAGCTTATTTAAAAGTAAACTCTGACATACTGTGATTTGATTTTAAATACCTTTTGGTATCAGTCATTCTGAATTATAAATAGCTTCATCCTTCTTCCTCCTTATCGCACTTTGACATATGCAAGATAATAAGAGGGATTTTAGAAATATTGATGCAAACCAGCCACCTCTGAATCATGTCAAGTCAATAGTCCCCAAGAGTTAATGTTCAGATCATAGAGGGAATGTGTAGTAAGGGGTTGGAGAAGGGAGAGCAACTTCTATGCATTTTGAGGCTGAACAGATTCATTATTCACTCAATTTAAAATTGTTAAAGACATTTTCTGTAAGCATGCATCCATTTCCCATCTGCGTGGAGAGTTATGTGGCAGTGTCACCATAAGTGAGCACAGTTAAATGAAGATAGACGTGTCTTAGTGCATGCTGTAAGTGGACAGCTGTCGTCACTAAGGCTGAACTAGGGGGACTAGGGGGAAGATGAGATTTCATACTAGCATTTTTCTACACTTGTAGTCCTTTGAGTATTTCTGAGTTTTGCTTTGTTCTTGGAGATAATAACATTTTCATTCTCTAAATAAAGATTTGCTAGATTTGCTTTCCTGCAGGATATCTTCCAGGGACTGGAGAAGGGCCACCCTCTCCTTAGAAATACTACAGCATATTAACAGAAAAGCAGTGGCACAAGAGGCAAGAGAAATCCAGATTCCCATTTGGAGTTTTCCATTGTGTTTTCTCTGAAATACCTAGGTCCCAATCCTTCAATTACTATCATGCAATGAAATTTTGTACACATGAGCATGGTCATTCATTTCAGTGAGAATGCTCCCATCGGTAAAATAGTTCATATAACTTAAGTATTGGATGGACTGAAACCTGTGTAAAATTATGGTGTTTTCCACAAATTCTTTTTGCATGTTTTCAAGTCATGGCCTGTCATTATACCGCCATGTCAAGTTTTTCCTTGGACAACCAATGGAGCTAGGAGACTGCAAGTTTGTTCTTGTCTATTGAAAAAAGATGTGATGTTCCTGCAGAAATGTAGTCTGCAAGACATGTCAAATAACCCTCCTATCCCACCTCAGCATTCAGTTTCAGCTGGAGCCCATAATTCTGGGCATCATAGCTCAAGAAGACTACAAATCAAATAAAGAGAGAATCCAAAGGTGAGCAAATCGAATAATCAGAAGCCTAGAAGACATTACTGTGGATGCAGAGGTTGTGGCATGAACGGAATTTGCTTAATCTAGAGAAAACAGAGGGAGACATGACAACAGTCTGCAAGCATGCAAGGGGATGTCACAAAGAGGAAAGACTTAAACTGATTTCCATGTAGACATAACAAAAAGAGATGAGGTTCACTTGCAAAATGGGAGATTGATAACCCTTAATATTTTATTATTTTTTTGGTTTTAGAAATAGGATAGCAGTCAGGGTTTTTTTTGCCTGGACAATAAAGATGGAGATAATAGAACCTTCTTCACAGAAGGACTTCAAACAAACACCTCCAGCTATGAATAGCCAATCCCATGTACTGGCAAGAGGATGGTTAGAAGACCTTGGGAGGTCCCACCCAGCCCTATCTTCTGTTATATAATCAACAAAATTCACAGCTACATACTAAAGGCAGGAGTCTTATTACTGGGTGTAGAGAAAAGGCAGAAAGTATCACAACATTGTTGTCAGACCTCAAATGGAGCATGTAAAGCATCAAAAATATTCTCTTTTGATCAGGGAAATACAAAGACATGACTTAAAAAGAATAAGCACAAAACTCTAACATGGCCTTCCGGGAAAATATTTTCTTTGCACTCTATCATTTTTCCTCCCAGTTTTGTGTTTTTGTCTCAAGGTGGAAAATGGAAATGACACCCCCAAGGTGGCATTAAGGCAGCTTCATACTTCAAACTCTTTTTGCCAAAATTATTTACAAAATATTATTTATAAGAGTGATGTTTATAATTATAAAATTTATAGTTTTGCTATGTCCAAAACACAAGTAGAAGACTGAGAAAAAGCAATACTCACTGTCAAGCTACACTAACTCAGCAGGAACAAAACCTTGCAAATTTCTTTTCAAATGTGAGTGGAAATGGGATCTAATGACATTCAAGTAACCTACTCAGGTTGCTAAGGTTGAGTGGAAGATAATTCTGATGAAGATCTAAGACTGAGTGTGTGTTTAAAAATACAGAAATGAAAATATAATTTTTCTTTGTTATTGGATGAATCGGCATCTGCATAATGCTTAGGGGAGGAAGAAAGCTGCAAAAAACTAGGGAGAGAAACTTATGCATAAGGCTATAAAGAAATGGAGCTGTCTTGCTCCTAAAAAAAAAAAAAGGAAAGAAAAAAAAGTTCAGCATGGATCCATATGGTGTGAGATTTCTCTTCTGTGACATTTTTATTAAGGTTATGTATATGACCGTTCATCTTCATTCTGCTGGTGCTAATTGCTGTCTATTGGACCCTTCGCTACTGTGTACAGAGAACACATGCTTCCCCTCGACACTGCCATCGCTGCGAGCGCTGGGTTGTTCTGCTGTCCTCAGATAGGAACCTGCTGCTGCTGCCTGACCGCAACAGCTGGGAATATTCTGCTTTTAAAAGCTTATCTTGTTGATACTTGAGTTGAGCTATTACACAGTGGAACAAGCAAACAGAATGAATAGACCCTCTGCGGGCAACTTATGGTAACAAAAAAGGCTTCCATGTGCTTTTGAATGTGTCTCTTGTCTTGGAATTGACAGTGATGTTTAGCATAGATGTTTCCTGCGACAAAATCATGATGGTATAGAGCCAGAAACAGGCTAAAAAGAAACATGCACAGAAGACATGTTCAGCACTTAAGCTTCTTTGCAACTCTAAGCAACATCTAGAGACCAATCCTGCAAAGGTTTACTCGTGTGGATGGCCCTGCTGAAATGCAAGGGACTGTTTCCTTCTCTAGAATAGCTAATTTCATTAAGAGTTATTTTATGCACAAATTAGTGTGTAAAGCATATTTCCTCAATCTTCTATGGGGCTTTTAAGCGATCAGCCTAAGAATCAGGTTATTTATTTATCAGCATTAGGTCCATGAACACACATATATATTGCATGAACAAGCAGATCAGAGCAGAGAAACACAAATACTCCCATGTTACAGACAGACCACCCAGGGAAATACAGAAATCTATTAATTTTTCTTATCACTTAGACTCAAATTTAACAAAACATCTAATAGTGTCATGAATTTTTCTGTCATGAAGGAAGTGTTACAATCATCTAATCTGACTTCCTACATAATGTAGACTAATGTATGATTTCCCCAAGCAATTCTGACTTGCACATCCATACATTTTAGTTCAAAATGTAAAAGTTAGCAAGGGCAATAAAAATAATTATCAGACTTAGGTTCATGAATCAGTGATTCTTAAACCGTTACCTTAACACGTTGCCTTTTGTGAATGGTGCTGCACTTAGCCATGCCCTGAACTACACACCAGTCTGCCTACAGACTCCACATGACCTCTAGGCAGGAAAATCTCTTTTCTGAAGTCTTAATGGAGGTGTTGTCTGAGCAAGCACAGGCCCTGAGTGACATGTGCATTATTCTGTGCATGGATGAACATCTGAAAATTTGGCTCTGAGACCACACTGGGCAGTCTGTGAGAGTTGAACTTGACACCTAACAGCCAGAGCAGTGGTAACTTTGGTCTCAGGGTGATGGTGATTCTTGCTATATGATCGCTGGTTTAACACATTAACATCAGTTAAGTGTCCAGTTGTAATTGACATGGCTGATCCGTGGGTACATGGCCTTTTCCTGCTTTCTTGGTGGCAATTTTGGCTAAAGGAAAAGCTATTCTCTTCCCCTTCCCTACCACTTTCGCCTTGTGTGACTTTCTCGTTTGTGCTTATGCAAATGTTTATATGAAAAAACTGGATGAAGCTTAGAAGCAAATCCATGTATGTGCTATTAATAAAGTGAGACACTTCCTTCAAGAAACACAGACAGATTTTTAAAAAAAGATAATTTACAGTCAATGCAAAATTAATTCCTGTTTTCTGATTTTATCACTGAATTTTGAATTTGAATCTGAAAAAAAAATAATTTGAATTTACGAATGAAGCATGTACCCATTACTTCAGTCCCTGGCACTATTTAATCACTTTCTAATTATTATATTTAGTTCATGTTTGAAATGAAACTTGAAAGAAATTATTAATTTTTTTACGCCTTTTCTGAAAATAACATATTTGAAACATTTATATTATTATTATTACTATTATTTTCTAAATCTCATTAAGGGTAACCTTAAGAAGCTAGCCAGCAGTAACAAACATATGTATCTCTGTATATGCACATATATATCAATATAGAAAGATAAATTTTAAAATCATACCAATGCTACAAACAATTCCAGAAATTACTACCAAAACAAAATCAAAGAAACAAACCCCAAATCAAATCCCCCCCCTCCCCCTGAAAAAACCCAAAACAAATAGAAAAATAACAAACCATCCATTTTAACAGCCTGTCTATTGTCAATAGACTACCTTATCACTTTCTGTGCACTGCTCTGGGGTCCTGGCCTAATTCTTGTGGCACTTTTTGATTTTGGGGCTGTGCTGCTGTCCAGATGGGTCTAGATGCAGCATCCCACACTTCATATATGAAACCAGTGGGTTTGTGTGCTGTCTGACTTCAGGTCTGCCCCAAAGCTGGTTGTATTTTAGACAATTGGGGAAAGTGGTTCTCATGTTCACATTTTTATTTAGTTGGACAAAATTATTTGCTGTTCATCTAGGACAAATGCCATGCAATCTTCTAAATTTTGTGGCTACAAATGCACTTAAAAGTTTACCTTGAGTAATATTTTGCTGTCCTTTTCTTCATCTTCTCTTTTTCTTTCTTCTCTCTATCATAATTCTGTCTTTGTTCTTATTTGAACACTCCTTGCCCCACAGGCTTCAGGGATGACAAGTCAAATTACTAGCTCTCTTTGTTCCCATGTACAAGAAAACAAGGATGTTGTCCTTACTCAGGGAAGGAGGACCAGACAACACATTCATACAAGCGCCCTGCCAGCTTTGAAATATCTTGCAGAATCCTGTTAATGTCTGTCTGTCATGCATGAGGCTTGCATCAAGTGCCTTTTTCAACAGCATCACTGTAGACAACCATTTATCAGGTGTATATTGTATGGCAGCGCAGTGTTTGGAAATTCCATTTGCCATATGTTATTCATGATCCTTGCTCACAGCCTTCATTTGTCAGGGGATTTAGAACTCAGCTGTGTTTAGTTTTTGGGGCTTGAGAACAAGTTGACCCACAGGCAGACACCTAATGATATAATTTGTTCAGTGCAAAAGGTTTGACTGCCCTCTATCAACCTTTATGCAGACAACTCCTTTGAATACAGTAATGGATGACAATATCAAAAGCATAAATCTCGGCAAACTTCAAGGTTTCCTGGAAAACATGACTCTTAAACTTTAGGCACATAGACATTTGGCACGATGTCAGAAACTTTCTGGACTATTCATTTATCCAACTCTGGCCAAAAATAACCAAAGACTCTATGTGTCTGTTGATTTGTTTTGAAATCCATTCAAAACGGCAAAGAAGTTAAAAAGTAAGAGACCAGCAATTGAGAAACAAGACTTCTGAAGCATGAAAGATCCTTTTCTGTATCTTACAACATGTGGTGCTAACAAGCCAGGTCATGTCCCTCTTACAAAATGCTTTCTGTGAACTTAGTGTGGTTAAATTAGTGAGTAGAAATGACATAGTTCAGGTTCCTTATGGTTTTAGAAGGTAGTAAATAGAGGCCCTGCCAGAGGACCTGCTTCACATGAGAAGAAAATGCTGATGACTCTGGGCTCATGCCCATGGGCAGGAGAGAGTAGTCAGGGTAATGCTCTTAAGCCTGGTTGACTTCCAGGGTCACAGTTTCCCTTTTTTTTAAATCTGCCCCACTCTTTACTTTATGCTTCCTCTGTGATATTCCTTATTTTTTTATTAATCCTCTCCTATGTATGCCCCTTCTACTTTCCACTGCTCTACCTCTACTAGTGGGAGAAAGAGAATCTCATCTTCCTCTTCTCTACTCAGCCTCCGTTTGTCTTTCCCCTTGGCATTCACCCTCCTTTCCTAAGCAGGGCAGGTTGTCAGAGAGCACCACAATGCTACACTTTCTCCTTCTGTTTTGTCCTGGCATTCAGGCCTCTTGCTGTACCAATAGACATCCTCAGCTCCAGAATGGAAGTGTATCCCTGATAGCACATGATGTCACTGTTGGGAATTCAACCCTTCCATCACTAATAGGTTTCATTTTAAACTATAAGGAAATGGGAGAAAATAAAATTATGATTATGATTATTATTATTATTGTTGTCAACACAATCTCTTTAAGCAACTTTGGTAGTGCCAGAGGCATATGAAGTTGGCTGCACTGTTCCTCACCTTTCCTGCTACATATCCAGCATCACTTTTAACAGCTTGAGGTTTTCTTCATTAAATCCTTTCTCACTCTCACTCATGCCAGAATTCTTACATATCCCAACAGGAGTGATCAGAAAAGAAGGGCAATTATTATAATTTATGAAAAACCTATTTGCTTTGTTTCTGCTTCATGTTATTCCTCTTGTTATTTAGCAGATGAAGAGTTACAGTATTTTGCATTTGGATTTTTATCCACGCAATGTCTACTGAAAAGAAAAAAGGCCTTATTTCTGTATTTCTGTTTGGAGCCTTTGGCTGCACTGTATAATCCCTGTAATAGTGCCAATAGGAGTAATAATACAACAAAACATAGAGAAGTTTTCCAAAAAACACAGCACACAGAATGCACATGTGCTTCTAAGGGGTTTGTGATAAACTGGCTGGCAAAAGGAATCAAACTTCCTGATACCATCTTCTAAAGGTGTAGATTTGAAGGTGCAATAAGGTTTCTCTCTGAAAGCCAAGCTGCCTGTGAAGGAGGAAGGAATTGAAACTACACTCTGCTTTTGGAAAGAATATATTCCGTAGGCTGCAAACATTGCTCTATGGCTTTTAGGTACCTTAAGGGAAATCACACTTTTTTTAGTGTGATGGTTCTACGTACGTGAAATGAAGGTGGCAAAGGAAGGCTGGCTGTGAAGAACAGGAAGTGGAAAAGATGTAAAGACAGAAGAATGGAAAGAAGATGTGGAGAGAAAAGGGAAATAAGGCAGCAAGTTTTTAAGACAGGGCAGTAAATCCCGTCATGTAGCTTGGAGACTTCTGTGTCTGCCTTTGAAATACACCTTCAGTACTGCTGAAGACAATCTTTTGCCTGCAGCTACAGGAGCTCCTTTTCTAACAATCAAATGAAAAATACTTATAGTTACCCCCAACAGAAGATGAATAAAAACGAACAACAGAGATTATTTCCATATTCAAATAATGGCAATACACATGCATGAGAGATGTGTACTCTTACTTTTCTCCATCAGGTGCTTACTGCAGCTATACAGCTGTGTTAACAATAAAAGAACAGAGCTAGGCTTATGAAGGAGTGTGACATCTTCACTAAAGAAATAGTCTAGGTCTCACACTAGAGCCAGAAGCAGCAGCATCCCACTGCCAAACAAGAATATCTCTCTTGCTGAGTGGTCCTGTTGGGTAATCCACTTTTTTACAAAAAAGTCAGATTTTGTGATGGAAAGGTAATGAAAAGCATCATTGCTGCATTTTGATGTTTGCAAGTGGGAGATGTAGAGCTCCAGAATTTGGCTCATCTGAAACTGCTGAACATGTGCATAGTTTGGCTCTGCTCAGAGCACAAGTTATCCCATCTTCTTCTGTGAATTATTTGGCAGGCCTTCTTCCCCCTTCTCCCACAAAACTGACAGTTTTCAATAGTACATCTCAGCTCTGAAAACTCCATCTTAATTGTGCATCCAAAATTAATATAAATCAACCAGTTTCTTCCAGTGGACCTCTGCTGGCTTCTGCCAGCTCAGCATCCAGCTCTGAGTATTTCCTCATATGCATTGTTCCTTCTGGTTTAACTACTCCTTGCTCCCTTCTCTAACTAGACAGAGTGCTAAATTGTAGCTGACATGGGCTAATTTCCTTATCACAAATGAAACTCCTTTTCCTTTCAGATTGAGTGTACAGTTTGGCAAGACCTCCCCGCCCTTATTCATCTCTGTCTCATCTTGAAAGCACCAGTAAGGCACAGTACTGCCAGGCAGGTTTATATCTTATGGGGAAACTCTATCCTAGAAAACAGATGACTCTGTGGTCATCTGGGTTCTGGGTAAAACATTTCTGCCCCTGGATAATCTATTTTAGGGCAAACATGAGGTGCACTTGGACAATGCATTGCAGAGCAGTAGGTGCTAGCCCAATCTCCTGTAGAAGTCTCTGGTCCCTTCCAGAGAAAAGTGGAAAATTTGTTAAGAAAAGAACCCCTATTTATTCTTCTAAAAGAGAATGGGAAATCTCTAAAGTGAATCAAGATGAGATCTGAAAGGCTCTTGTAGTGTCTGGTTCATGAAAGGTATCAGACGTTCACATTCATGCAAGGCTTCAAGCACTGAAAGCTGATGAAGCGACAGCTGGAAGAAGAGATTTTGTCTACAGACACTTATGGAAGTCAGGCCAGATCCTAGTACTAACTGCTCTCTTTGAGGCTTGACTACTTCTGTCTTCAAAGGTAAATGATGGCAGCTGCCACCTCCAACTGAAGAGAAGAGAAAAGAAGAGAAGAGGAGAGGAGAGGAGAGGAGAG
>VZTN01032940.1:1148-12435 GCA_013400515.1 Erpornis zantholeuca | reverse complement strand
GAGAAGAGAAGAGAAGTGAAGAGAAGAGAAAAGAAGAGAAGAGGAGAGGAGAGGAGAGGAGAGGAGAGGATCTTCTCCTGAAACAACTTTTGGGGACCCCAAAGTGAGGGGAGTGAGCGCTGTGGAAGTGGAGGGATAAGATGAGAAGCATGGTCCTACTCAACATTTCTGCTGTGGACTTTGTCTGGCTTATAGACCTAAAAAAAACTTGGCTTGGGGCCTATGTGCAATTATAAACAAATATTTACTCAGTCGTGACAAGTTCATTAACTCTTCATGTACATATCCTTATGCAAAATACAGCCAAATCATCAGAAGCTGTTGGCTGATTTTTAACATATTATATATGTCAGAAAAGTGTAAACTTTTAATTTCATTCACCTTTTACTTAACTGATTTGGCACCTATGGATTATGGTCTGTAAATTGGCACAGGAGCACTGCAATCAATAGACCAAGAAGTTCTCAGTAATGTAGGCTTTGGCTGTTCACCTTTTGGCTGATATTTACAACATTACACTCAAATACTTCAGATGGCAAAGATTGCTCCTTTGGCTAAGCATTGTAAGTTATGACAGAAATACAGCAAATGTGCCATTATAATCTATAGAAAATCACAGGAAAATATTTTAAAAGAGCCAGAACCATGCAATTTTATCACTTATTTTGGGTGAGAATGCCTAGGAAGAAACCATTACATTGGAGCCCAATAAAAAAGTCCACCAAAGGAAAGATTTCATAAATCAGAACCTATCATAATGACCTGACTCTGTGAAGAAGTGATCATCAAGAAGCCTTGCTGTGAAAAGGACTCAGCACCTTACACCCTGTGTAAGGATCCTCTACCAGAAGAATATTTATTTTTCTCTGTACTTACTTACACATTAATTCAGTTGGGGGCTAATTTTGGGTGCTGTGGAGGGGTGAATTATGCAAGTATTCTCTACTGAGCACTACAATCTTCTGCCTTAACAAAATCTTTAAGTTCAGTTTTTCTCCTGATTCATACAAAACCAAGTAATTCTTTCCATCAGAAGTTTGCTGCAGGAAGGAAAAGTCAAGGCAAGGCAAGGCAAGGCAATGGTAAGGCAAGTCCTCAGGGCACACAGTAGTTTACAGCCACTTTTCCTAAAGAAATGAGCTATGGGCAACTCATACCCTTCCAAGGACTCTTTGAAGGATATTCCATGGGATTTATTGTTGTTTTCTCTATGCCTCTTTTGACACAGAGATCTGAGCTATGATTTTTATTATTTTTATTCATTTTGTTTGAATTGGATAATTGTGTTAGAAACAGCTAGGATCAAAAAAAAATTTTTTTTTCTAGAAGATGTTCTGTGTCCTGCTGTCTTTGAAGCCAAGCAAGTAATAGGATAGGCACAAAGGCTGCCAAAGTTTCTGGAGCAGTGGCTTTAGCCACTTTAGGAAATTTAGTGTAAGTTCCCTGGTGAAGAAAACTTTAAGTGGGATATACAACAAACAATGGAGCTTTTCTGCCACAGCTCCTGTCTCTCTCCAGCTGGTGCACCCTGCTTCTCCTTCCCTCACTTTTTAGAGGACAGCGAGTGCACCTCAGAGCCCAGCCCAGTAGGATGGAGGCAATATTGCCATGCAATTCTTCGGGTGCATACCACATCTCAAAATATCAGTGGCAGTTAAAAAGGAATTTTTGAGGCTTGTGACTATAATTTATTTACCCTTCTAATAAATTTGAGGCTGCAGTAGACATATGTGCATAGGCATTATGATCAAAAGCCCTCTGGAAGATTCCTATGGCATTTACAGAATCTAGCCAAACCCAAAAGAGGAGTTCTGTGTGGAAATGGGGAGGGTGTGTGGGTGATGTAACAAATGGCTCTGATTCTTGAAAAGGACAACTCCTCCACACAGGGAGAGGTAACATAATCAGAACAAAAGCGAGTAACCATGTACATTTAATATTTTGGGCAAGGTGGATTTTTTCCTCATCGACTTCCATGAGCCTTTGACTGCCCCCTGTATCTTCACAATCATCCCACAAAAAAGGCAGCCACCCTGCCCGTAAGCACCAAGGGCTCTGCCTCCTCATGCCAGACTGAAGGGGAGAGAGACTGGAAGACAACATGCTGATACAGGGGAAGCAAACGAAAACAGAGGGAGAGAGATGTGAAACCTGATCCATCTAATAACATCAAGACAGATAGTGATTTTCCACTCTATCTAGTAGGTCAAATGATCTTATAATGCAGTGTTAGAAAGAAGATGGAAATATTTTCATTTTCTCTCAGAGTCAATATTTCCCTAGCTGGAAATTAATCATTGTAAAAGAAGTTTAAGGGGAGTCTGTCAAGGTTTATTTAGGCTTCAAAATAACTTTTTAAAACACTGGCTTTTGTTGTTGTTGCAGGTTTAGAGGTCAGAGTTTCCCTCCACAGCATTCTTCTCTTGACAAATGATCTTTTCAGCAGTCAGCCAGGTATTTTTTTATTTTAAAGTGACTTCTTGTGTGTCCTGCCATAGGGAAAACTGTGCAGACACAGTGGAAAAGGTAGAACAACCACAGTCAGCTCTATCAGTGTCTCATGAATCAAAGATGTCTTACCTTTTTTTATTTTCTGTTTTTTAAAAAAATATAATTGCAGTGAATCCTCACCTATCAACCTGCTATCTGATTCTGAAGCAATTAGATTATGAATTTACGTAATGCCTTATTACCTAAGAAATGAGTATTGCTAAGTTATGGAAACTTCCAGTAAAATGCCTGGATTAATGACAACTGGCCATTACCCATGGATGTTCAGGTTATCTGTAAACTTTCTGTAAATTGCAAGATGAGTCTGAAAGACTATATCTGAAGAAATGGTGAGAATAACTTTTCCACCTAAAAAATAGTACTAATCTGTCTTTTCATCAGACTCCCTGTCCCTTTCAGAAACTCAAGGTGAAAAGATATATCAAAACAATGAGTCTCTGCCCATCAGTGATGTCTAAACTGGATTACTCAGGCAAAGTTTGGGCTGTCACAGAGCTGCTTTTAGAACCAGCCTGGAGCTGAGAATGAAAGGAGCACCTCAAGGAAGCAGCAAATAGCACAGCTTTCCTTTTGTCACTTCATTTGTGAAGCTGGATCAGATTCTGTCCCACCCACCAGAAATAGCCCTCAGAAATCAGAACAATTCACCAGGAGGTCTGCTGAGACCCACAGCGGGAGCAGAGCTGGCTGCACCTCCCTGTGACTTAACCACACTGGAAGGCAGGAGCCTCACTGAGGGCCTGTGACTCTGAAATGTTATTTCTTCTTATCATACATCAGAACACATCTGTAGATGCTTTCTGGCAAAGATGCCAGATGTTTTGGTTCCCTTTATCATCATGCATTGATTATTTCTTGTTTGTTCAAGGCTTGTTTATAGTTTTACATTTTGCTTCTTCAGTGACAGCTTTAATTATTCAGCGATAGGTACTTGTTCTTTTGCTAGACACATTTAATGTTCTGCTGTTATACTCCAGGGGAGCTTTGCAAGTTAGTAATAATAAAAACATTAATGAGAAAATAATGTTTTATCTGTTCTTGCTGCAATTTTTTGGCTGTCCTTATTTAAGGAACAGCTTCCCTTAAGAATTTACCTAGAAACTACAGATTTTGGACCCTGTCACTGTAAACATAATGCTCTCTCTTTGTCCTATATACACTGGAAGATAGTAGATCTTCCCCTGGGATGCAGCTAAAGCAAATCACTATGACATCTCTTATCTGGAGGCTCCAAACCAAGTTGGGACACAAAGTGCCTCCCAGGCTGCCAAAGCCTCTCCTGACCACAGCACTGCACAACTCCATACAGGTTGATACAAAATCTGTTTCCTGCAACTGGCAGACAGTACATTACACTGAGGGATTAAAGTCTGACCTACCAAAAACCAGCTACACAAAAGATGACTGCATCTGCTTCTGTATGTGTGTGTCTTGTTTTGTAAACATTCGTCCGTCAGCGAATTACCGTCAGCGGGCAAGGAGAGCGCTCTCAGCGCCTGTGGGTGCTGAGCACCCCTCAGTGTGGGGAGCTCTGGGCGAGCTCTTTGCCACAGAGCACTCTAACTCTGCCAGGAACACGTCTGTGCCTCCCTGCAGCCGCCTGTGGGCAGGGAAGGGTGAAACGGGGAGCAGGGGAAGGGTTGAAATGGAGGACCAGACTGAGTTTCCTAGTCTGGAAACTAGGGATCACAAGCCATGAATCATCCAGTAAATACAGAGCCAAACGTTTGGATGAACAGAGCCCTCAACAATTAATTAATTGTTGACTTTAACTGCCTGTGCTGCAGATGTGCTATCATTTTTACAGAGCAGTCCCTCACCAATCTCTTTAAGTTGTTTACAAAGTAATTGGTAGATGCAAAAAAGAAAAAAAAAAAGTTCTTGTATGAAAGTTGCTTCCACAAATGCATGGATGCGTAGGCGTGCACACAATGAAAATAGGAGAAAGGTTGCAGTCTGCATGATGTTTGATTTTATGAGAGTTTATGAATGTCCCTTGGAAAAGACTTTATGCCTTATTCTCCCATGCTTCCTGGATTTTGATGTTTCCCATAAAAAAGCAGAATATCCCTTCATTTACAAAATGAGTTGGATTTAACTCCATAATTTGTAAATATTTATACATATTTCCAAAGAATACATGGGCTGAACTGCATTTTTTCCTGATTACTTATATGCCTCAATATATCATCTTAGCTCCCACATCTTGTACTTGCAAAACTGAACTTTTAGATGAAAAGTCTTTACAAGATTACAACGAATTTGCAGACTGTTGCAAGAGGAACAATCTAAGTGTCATGCAAATCAGACCTGAGCAAATGCAAGAGGAACTTATTTTCCATTAGAGGTTTTCAGGTTTGTTGGTGCAGAAGGGGTTTCTGTTATTAGACCCAGGTTTCTGATATTAGACCCAAACCCCACAATCATGCATGTAAACACTCTACACCATATTCAGAGATTAAGTTGACCCACTGCACTCGGCAGAATTAATTTTGTGCAAAGTTCTTCCAAAGTAAGGCTCAGTGGTTTGAGGCTTATGTGCAACATGGACTGCAGAACATTTTTAGAATATATTTCTTCCATTTATATTTCCTTTGCCACTACAACACTGAGTCATAACTGGATTTTTAAACTTGTAACATGCTTGTGCAAATGAAAAATGTTATGAAAACAGGCCAGAGAAAGATGAACCACACAAAACTCTTTGAAAGGAAGCTGAGGCAGGTGTTCAGAATCAAAGATGTCACATATGCTCAACCCAGGATTTGCACATAAACTCTGTTACTTGAGGGGACGTCTGCTTACTCCACTGGTGTAGCCTCACTCTAAAATCTTAAGGCACTTAATTCCTTTTTCACTGAGACACTCTGCAAATCCTGCTGAATAGGATAGGACACTGTAATCAAAGCATTTACTGAAGTGCAAAATCATTTTGCTTTGACTTTTTAATATGATGACCCTTCTCTCACTCCAGGTTTTCTATTTCTTTGAATTTGTGTGTTTTCACTTACTCCTAATTGTTAAAAGAGTATCAGTGTACGTGTGCATAGATGTGCATTTCTGCTAAATTGCCAAGAAATGTGTAGAAATTTCAGTGTTGATTATTCATCTTGAGAGGTATTCATGATCCTGACTAAGTAGAGGCATGATTTAAGGACTGCTCTCAACATTTGGGAAGTCAGATCATATTTGCTGGTCAGTTTGGAGACATTTAAAAATAGATTAGAAACCTGTACTTCTAATCAATTCAGAGAGCACCCATCATTATCTCCTTCTTTGTCCCCCTGGGTACATGTGTGCACAGGAGGAGAGATCTCATGACTCACCACACTTGCTCCTGGAGCTCTGGATTGCAGAAAAGTTCACTGATGTTTATAGGATGTTTGTGGTGACCCCCAGGATACACTCTCATAATGAATTTCAGACTGTCTACCCAAGCCTTTCGACTATCTATCCAATCTCCCTGAATTCTTAACCTCACACTTCCTCCTACTGCACGTCCTTCTGGGAGACACTGGATACTCGGGATGAAACATTTTAAAGCCAGTGCTTGCAGCCTTGTCAGTACATCCAACACATGACCCGACTTTGTTGTTTATTTTAGTGCAAATCTCCACCCCCTTCACTTGCTCACAGGAAAGGCTTTTTCTTACAGATCGTAGCCCTGCACTTGAGAGAAATCCTTCGTCCTTTCTTTTTCTGTCCTTCTGTCCTTCTATTTTTCTCACCAAAAGAGAAAATAGTCTGTAAGAACAGTTTCAGATCCTGTTTTGCTGGGATACAAGTTAAAATACACTTTTTCATGCTGCTTTGTGCATCCCCAGAGTTAATTATTATAACTTAAGAAAGAAATAACCCCTGAACCCTTACTTCTTCAGAAATCCAGCCTTTAGTAAGCTGACCTAATAGAAACTGGAAGCCCTAACTGCCCTTGGCTGATTCATGATTTATCTATGCCAGAGTGAAGTGTTCCACATATTAGCTAGAGGAAATGCACTTCTAGTTTGTAATCTTGATAAATAGTTACCAAATTTATTTATTTTTTAATGGTCATTTTAACCATTCATCATTATTTTGAAGACCTTTTACAAATACAGCCTTGAAACTTCCGACAAGGAACTATTTGTAAAAGGAAAGCTGCACAAATGAGCCAAGTTAGAAGAAACTCCCTCAAATGAAAGAGCTGATGCCAGCTCACCAGACAAATGAACATTAGCACTGGACAGACTGCACATAAAATATACAAGCATTGCAGGTGGTTTGCTCTGACCATACTTAATGTTCCATGCTTCTTTTATGAATGTCTTATGAAGTGTTAATGGATACTGGAACAGCAAACCAGTGTAATTCCCCCTCCCAAACCCCAAAGCTAGGGGACAGGATTGGAGTGTATGAAAAGGGAAGATAGGTGACTCTGGCTTTATGAAGAATAACTCATCTGGAAATGATTAAATGATTTCTACAGCTAGGACTATTTTTTTCTTAATGGCTTGTTAACAAACATTCTTAGAGTATGTTTATCAGCATCACCTGATTTCAGCAGAGTACTTATAAGCATGAGTCATCTGTGTGACTGATTAGCAGGTTTTCTGAACCTTTTAAAATGTTTTGGCCTACAAAGCACAATTATCTTTTATGCAAAGATTACTGATTTGAATTGACTCTACTACTCTGTTGCTTTTACAGCAAATGGTGCAATAGGAATTATGCAAAATGTAAATGATACAGTGCAATATCAAAGTCTCTGTCCAAAAATCATGCTTAACCTATTTCTGGATATGAAAGAGAGAGTTTCTAAGCAGAAAGTAATGAAGGTATTCTCAAGCCATTATATTCATTACTTTGCTACCTGATATGTAAAAGGTGGTGATAAATGACTCTAAATCATTCTCTTGTAATTAACTCTGCAATAATAGGGAGAGAAACTTTGACATTAAAAAGGACTTTTTTTCTCCTCCACCAAGAATAATGAATTGGTAAAATGACCTCAGGGGCAAAGTTGTTGGGACAAGGCAAAAGGTCAATCAAGGAGCAATTAAATGCTGTCCTGTGGGAAAAGGGTAAGTGCAGTCCCAAAGAGTGAGCTAGAAAAGGGCTGAGAGTAACAGAGGTAGAGGAGGAGAACATCCCCCAGACAGCAACCTTGTGTAGACTCATGATCTTTCAGGAAGAAGCCACAGAACAGGAGGTCTGTTAGGACTGTAATAAATACTGAGTTATCAGAGTAAGAGGGAATTTGGATATAAACTCCAGATGGATTTAAAGCATAGGCTCATTACTCTCACCTCTCACAGACTGTGCAATAAGCCAATGCACATCCAGGACATTAGTCAGCTCTAACTGTTTGTGTCAGCTTGCTACAGGCAGGTAGCTGTCTGCAGATGCTTGGTCTGTCTCAGTCCCTTCAATCTCAAGGACCTTGCCAAAGACAGCATCCATAAATCCAGAATTTTAAAGTGCAGTGGCAGATGCTGTTTCTGCTGCAGGAGAGAGGCTAAGGCAAGTCAGCCTCATTTACACTGAATTTTCTTGCTCCAAGTTACACCCTTGTGCAGGGTATGGAATACCAGACCTATACAAAGGGCATGAGGACTCTGTGTCCTCAGTTGTGTGGCCATATCTTTGTCAGTAAATCAATGCCAGGGACCATTCCTACAGGCACAAGTCTGGTCTGCTGTCTGTCCCTGGCCATTTGCAGGGGTCTGACCCAGATGTTACCCCTTTTCTCTCATCTTGGGTATTACTGGAAAGCCATGGTGTTGGAGGGCACTCCCAGCTGCCCTGGAGAGGATGGTGGTGGTGCACAAAGTTCATCTTCTTGTGGGGCCCATTCCCAAGGAGTGGGTTTGCACACTTATTATCTACCTGCACGTGCAGTCAGAAACTCTCTAGGAGGTAAGGCTTTATGGATCCTGGTCTGAAGGTGATAATTAACTTCAACAAAAATGGAGAGGTTATTCCTCTCTGTGATGAGACATAGAGCAAGAGACAAAACTCCACTTGGAGTTTGTGGATTTGGTGCAGTTTCTTTGTTTGGTTGGTTTCTAGGGTTTTTGTTTGTTTTTTAAGGATGCTGAAACACCTGCAAACCTTTCATGCTGGGAACTCTGATACATGACTATCTTTGAAAAAAAAAAAAAAAGCCAGCAACATAGCATGACTTTAAAGCTGAGGGAAAGCAGGATGGGCAAGAACACCATAACCAGGTACCACTGTTGCCGCTTTTAGATGGACGGCAAGTCTAGCTTCCTCCAGCCACCAAGTCTAGTATATCCACAAACACATGAGCTGTAAAGCCCAGCTGAGTAGAAGCACATACACAGGAGCTGTGACTAGCCCCCTTGTGAGCAGCTAGCAGGGCCTGAGTTAGCCTGGATCAAAACAGGTTAAGAGCATCTCCATTACACTGTAGTACTGATACACCTCCACAGCTCTGGGTTTCTTCAAGCCAGTTAATATTTATAAGAGTGATTATAGGTACGCTTTGGATGAGCAGAGTCCTGAAGTAATGCTTATATATCCAAATGCTAGCTTTCTCCTGCTTCTCCCCTGTCCAAACAAAAACTGAATTCACTTAAGAGTTGGACCCAATGATCCTTCTGGGTCCCTTCCAACTCAGACAATTCTGTGATTATGTGATTCGATAAACTGACAGAGATACATGTTTCCAACAGGCTTCCTCCTTCCCATGCAAAAGGAGAAGGTGATCCAGGGATTCTTTAAAACTGCTTGCTAGAACTTTTTCCCCCTGAAAGTATAGGGGCAGATAGGCATCTGAGAAGGCAGATGGTTACCTACATGCTGTTAAAACCCTGCCAGGGTCGCAGTAGCGCAAGAAAGCACACAGAAGAGAAAGCACGACCTTGAACCTCCTACAAGGACCATAATTCTACTCTTGATATCTTCCATTTTCTTTCTCTACCATTTTTCTAGTGTAGGATATGTCAACCCCAGGCTACTATAATACTCCCTCAAACTAACCCCTGTGACGCAGGAAAACCAACATATAAAGATGCATCTTCATATTTAAACACTTCAGTATGCATTTGTCAATAAACCTTCATGACTCTAGCTCTTATAGACTTCTGGAATTTAAAAATATTTGAAAAAAAATAAGCAGAGAGAGCAGCCAACAAACAAATGCAAACTCCCTTTATTATCTGAGGTTCATAAAAAAGCCTAAACAAGACTCCCTGCCCCTAAACAAAAATCCAGACTCTCCCTGCCAGCACTCAATGCTGTTTCATCTATTTCCTTTTTCTAATCCTCCTTTATGCCCATTAGCTGGTCCTTTTAGTGTAACATGGCCCAGCTGCATCTGCACCACTACTATTTAACCCCTCATTGTCTGGTTCTGTTCTTCACTATGTACAGCAAGGAGGAGAAAGGTAAAGACTTATGGGTTGCCATGAATAGTCTTACCTGAATTAAAATCTTTTTTAAATACCCCAAAAGTATAGACTCTTTTTACCCAATTTTTAGTATTCATAGAAAGAAAAAACAACCAGTATATTTCGGCGTAGATAAAAATCAACTTTGATCTGAATCACGAGCACAAGGACTGGGTGCTAAATTAGCCAGTGTTTACTCACAGGCTGGTGATGTTCTCAAAACCAGGGCAACTTAACCACGTATTTGGCTGCTGGAGATCATCATTCATTCAATTTGTTAGTCTCAATATGCTGCTTACACACTTTAAACTTTCTTCCCTTCTTTCTCTTAGCTACAGATATACCAAGTAGAAAATAAGCAGTCATTAGAATATACTTAGAATTTAGATCTCTTCTGAGGATTCACTACACCATTTAGGTCCAGTTAGACTCTTTCCTGGAAGGAATGATTTGAATAGTTCTTTGAGGCAGCCTATAATTTAACAACTTATAATTGTCCAAACTAACAGGGAAGTAAACATTTCACGTAGGGCTATAAAGCATTGACCTTTTCTCACATCATTCTTGCTTTATGCTAAGGGTTTTGTTAGTAAGTCAGAGACTACAACAAACATATTTGATTCTGGTAGTTAATTGACATAGCAGTTGACTAATTAGATGAGGTGAGATGTGAGGATTCCTGGTGTATGCTAGTTATGTAATTTGGAAATATTTACCTCCAAGTCATACCACACCTGGAAGTGATTAATTTTTGAGTGCAGTGTTCATCTTGTCCCAATTCAGGGAAAAAAATTTCTGAGTCTTATTATCTCAGGTTGTACCTTGACTTTTGTATTTTGACAGAGCTAGGATTCCGTGACACAGATCAAGAAACCTTGAACAAATCCAGAAATATAGACCTAGACCTGGACGTGGTAGCTTTTGCTCCTCATTCTATGAAGTTTCATTCATTTGCTTAACGTGTGGGCTATGAAGGGTCCTTCTTGCCCAGCACAACACTCCTCCTAACTTGCAGGGCAAATCCAGGTATGAATATAAGCAGGATTCTAATAAGACAGCCAGAGCTACTGGCTGGGCTGAGCTCTAAGGAGCTCTAAGGATTGCTGTTTGGTGATTTCCACGTTTTTAACCTTCATGAGACTTTTACTTTCATGAGACTCCAGCATTGCTTTAAGGAATCTAAAATGAACCTTCTTGGGCTATTCTGAAAGCTAGTTGATGCCAAAATGTTTTTCATGTATAGGTCAGGACTGGAGGATTTTTTAGGCGTGTGGGTGTGATTATATTCTTCTACATTATTTTTCCCTCTCTGCACTGTACAAAACCCCTTAAAAACAAGCAAGATTTGATCATCCTAACATGCATAATAGTGAAAATTCCATACA
>VZTN01032939.1:154414-168312 GCA_013400515.1 Erpornis zantholeuca | reverse complement strand
CCCTTCCAGCTTGGGATATTCTAAGATTCTGTGATTTGAAGCAAGAAGCAGTTAACACCAGGTCTTGAGCACCTGAGCCTTCTTCACCCATAGACAAAGTAAATCACACTGACTGGAATAAAGTGAAAGGCAGCAATGAAAAGAAGTGTCTCTGGCTTTACCTCCTGCTACGCAATTTAAGAATGTTGACTCTCCTTCCTTCTGCTTACATGTGTGATTTCTGATAGCTTAGTTACACTGATACTGATGTTTCCCGACTCTGAGAGCATCACACATTTTTATGTGGAGGCATATTGGACATGTCTTTCTATATAGAAACATTGTTCACCCAAACAATGTTCTCAGAAATTGTGATCCAGTTATACTTTGACTGTTAAGTTATGCTGAACACTTCAGTTCTGCATAGAATATAGAAAACTCACCAGAGATCAGACTCCCTGCATATGAAAAGACAATGAAGTAAAATATTACAATTATTGCCAAAATACCCATAACAAATATGAACATTGAATATCAAGTATGAAGGCATAAGAATGAAGATGTTTTTCTAAGGTAGTATTCTACAAAAAAGAAAGATGGCAATGTTAAATCTAAGTCAGAAACAAAAATAAAATAGTTTTGTAACACGATTAATTTAGGATTAAAAGTATATTTACAACCATCTCAACATGAGAAATATTTAGTGAAGGCTAATTTGGACTTCCAAAAACCCTGACGTTGCTGAAAGTAATGGGAGATTTATAATTTCCTGACATAAACCCCAGATTCTGCAAGTTCTCAATGAAGTCCTGAAAACTCAGTAACCACAGAGAAATCACCTTATGACCAAGTTTCACATTGTCTAAGTAGCACTAATTAAATTTCCAAAATATTATCCAGTTTTAACATCTGCCAGATAACCAGGAATCTAAATGGAAGTGCAAAACAACAACTACATATATTTAGTATTTTCAGTTTTTACAGTTAAATTGTTAAATCTCATCATGGAGTTTCAGTTAATTTATATTAGCAGAATTTTATTGTTCCACAGGATAGTAATCCCTACCTCTCAATTAAGGTCTCTCTCTCATTTAATTTTCCGAGGACTAGTACCGCTAAAAAATAGTAGTATACTTTTGACAGGGAAATAAAATGCAATTATATATCAAGAACTGTATTAGAGATAGATACACTGCATTTAATTTTTGTAAATGGTTCTTGCAAGTTAGCAGAAAACCATTTCAGACTTTTTGTTAATCTCAGTGGATCTCAGAATTTGAGACAAAGAAATTTATGCCCTTCAAAGTTGTGCTATTTTAGTAAAGTATTTTGAAAACAAACAAAAAACAAACCCAAAAAACAAACCAACCTCCAAAAATTTGATGCCTACTGCTACACCCTTATACAGAAGATCCTGTCAGATGTCTGAAGTGTTTCATGAGGTCATTCTACTCAATAACTGATTTTAAGGCAACTTCATAAAATTGTCTGGCCTCACATAACACTTCAATATCAATAAAAACAGGAGACATTCTAAAACTAATTGGAGGCTTAATCCTTTCACTCCAAAATTTCACTAAGTTTCCCCTTTCCCATTCCAAAGAATCTTTAAGGACACTCAGGATGACCAAGTTCTTACTCCTAAGCCACATACAAGTCTCAGGCTGCCAAAGCAGCTTCCAATGTTGATTGGCAGCAAGCAAGACTGATGGAAAACTAAAACGTCTGGTTATGAGAAAGCAGTAAATGAACAGAAGGAGCAGCTGAAGCAAACACAGCCACCTATGACAGCAAAAGCTTAGCACTGGCTATTTTTGAAGAATTCCCAATCTTATTGCTTGAAGGGTTTACAGTTCTAGCAACATTTAGAAATGTAAAGACGGCACCTTTCAAGTACTGACAGATGGCTGGTTTGCCTTACCATGAGGCTGTGTCAAAAGCAGCTCAGGTGCCAGGTAGTCTGGGGTCCCCAGGATGCGTTCACCTTCTATGGGGGCAGCTCCTCTTCTAACACTCTTTGGAGTCCTGTATGGTGTGCCAGCATCCCCCCGAAGAGGGGTCTTAAAAGATGGGACAAAGATTTCAGATGTCAAACAAAACCAGCTCAGAAACTCCCATCTCCAGGTTTAGTCATGGATGTAATAATTGATACTTAAGTGCAAGTCAAGAACAAGTCATAAAACATTCCCTGAAAAGCATGTGTGAAATGCACTTCCATTGCTTTATCTCAACAGTCTTGAACCATAAAGATGCCTATTCTGTGAGAAACTTTCTCCCAAGTTCTTCCTCCAGTGTCACATCCACAGCAGTATCACTGTTCACATCAATCTTTATAACAGGCTTTTAACTGGCACTTGACAGTATACATTACACCATCACTTTTACCACGATAAAAAAAAAGAAAGTAGCAGGTACAGTGGCAGTTACCAGCAGCTGAACAGCATTTACAGACTGTCTTGGGAAGGGTGCCAGATAAAAAAAGATAAAAAAATAAACAAAGACTTCCCATTACATTACGAAAACTATAACTGCTCACAGTAAACACCACAATGCACTAGAAGCAGAATGAGACAAAACAGCACAGGCTTTGTTTAATTCGTTCACTGTAACTGCAAAGATTTCTCAGAGATGGACAGTCAATCCATGTTGAGCCAAAGGCAAAAAGTGAACATACTGCTAGACTGTTACAGAAATTATAATTTTGGCCACACAAGTGCAGCAAGTGAAACCCTGTCTGCAAAGGTCATTTTCAGAGTACCTCAAACCACTCAAGTTTTCCATAAATTTACAGCTGAAATAATTTCAGGTCCCTCATGTCCAATGCATGCACAAAGTTTCTACCTGTCTCCTTACCTACCTGATACACCTGATATGGTCTTCCTTTCTGTAATGGAGTGATAGCTGTTGGGTAAGAGCCACTGCAAGCCGGTGAAAGATCCATTATGTCTAAGGAAGCCATACTACTACATGGATCAGATATATTGGATATATTGATTGGACTATTATAACTCCGAAAAACAACAGCATTTTTTTTTAAGAGACTCAGGGCTTCCATCATCTTTTCTGAAGGAGAAGATACTGCGTCATGGTAAGTTTCTTCCATGTGTTTCTGGTCATTATCCTTTTTCTGATGCAATGGCTTGCAGTCCTGAACTATATGTGCCTCCTCTCCAATCTGTGAGGCATCTCGGGATTCTGGTGATGTTATTAGCACAGCTTCAGGTTTTGGTTCCTCAAAGGAGAGGTCTTTAACACTTTTGTCCAAATCTAAAAGCTGCTTTTCTAGATGGCTTTCTGTAACAGACACTTCAGGAAGTAAGTCAGAATCTGCACTGAAGACTCCTAAAGGTTTTTCATTGTCAGTGCCTAAAAAACTTGAGTTCATGTACTCCTTTTCATCATCCTTGCCACAGTCTGCATCCAGATCACACATAAGATTTTTGGCTATAGTTGGAGTAAGCAATCTTTTTACTGTTTCCTGGTTACTAATAAAATTCCTAACTTCTTCCTTGCTTTTGCAGGTGTCATTTAGGCATCCATTATTACAAAGCATTAAGGACTGAATTTCTGTTGTCAAACCCGTCCCTTTGTTTGCTGGAAATTCTGAGATCTGACAGCCACGTTTATATTCTGCATTGGTTTTTTTAACATAGTTAAGTTCCTGACAAGGACTAGTGTCAACTGATTCAAAGCTTCTTTTTACACCTGGCTTTACAAACATTTCTTCCTCTTTGACAGGCTCATTCTGCCTTGAAAGTGACTGTTGTAGATTGGAAGTCTCTGCTGTTTCATTAGTCATGCCTTTTTTAGTTACACAGACTTTTTCTTTCCAAATCTTATTTTCAGAAATACACTTTCTTACTACGCCTTTCACATCCAGAGTGCTCACGGGAGTATCTGCTATATCCAAATGTTCGCTTCCCAACTTCTGCCTACTGCCAGAATCATTGCTGACAATGGGAGAAATGGCAGACTCAAGTTCTTTTTTCTTTAAAACTTCAATACCTTTGCTGTTTGGCAACATAACATTTGAAGGAAGAGCTGACCCACTGTTACTATTTTTGCATGTTGTAGAACGAGGTTCATCTTCACTTTGCTACAAAGGAGCACATTAAGTTTTGAGTATCAAGAAAAATACAATTACAGCACTACAGAAATGTTTAATTTGAAATACTTTACTACAACCTCCATAATGAAATGCAGACTTGCAAGCATTACTCATTCTTTCTAACTACTACTAGTGAAAAACCATCCTTCAAAATACAAAAGAAGTCAAAACCAAATTAAGGATAACTTGACAATTTGGCTTCTTTTAAGAATATAAAATAAGTTTGCTAGAATACAATAGAAAATGCTGTATTTTAAAATGGCTAAGGATAAAACAATAAAATCACAAATACAGCTTCAATTGCCTTATGTTAAGAAGTCAAGCTACAGAAGTTTTCGGTTTCCAAGAAAGTCCAAAGGAAAGAACCCCATCATACTACACTGAGGTATATTACATGTCAGAGATGACAAAAGCAAAATCTGATATTACTAATGTTTTCATAGCACAATACTGAAACCAAGGCCTAAGAAAGATAGATACAGAATAATAAATTTTTTTAAATGTAAATTGTTCTGTAGGCTTTAAATAGGAAGCATGGCAAGGAACTACATAGCTCAATGGCATTTTCTTTTAGGTATGTGTTTGTGCAGAATTTCATTATCAGTTTAAAATAGAATAAAATATTATCAGGTATAATTATTGGTTTTAGGTTAGTGATACAAAACCCTTCAGTAATAAAAATTTTAAACTCTTTCAAGTTTAACAGCTAGTAGAAGTTTGAGCTGTATTTTGTTTATTATTTTCCCAAGTGCCATCTTTTAAAGAAATTTTTTTGTTTGCAATGGTGAGCAAATAAAGCTACAGGGATAAGTTCAGCTTCCAAACAGCCACTGCTCCCAGCAATGCCCACCTTGTGCAGGATAGGACTAAACCAATGATGGTCAGTGAAGCCTTCGCTTTCACTCCTTTGCTGCAGGCTCGATAGCATTTGCTTTCCTGTTATATTGTACAGGACTAATATTTGTTTGAAGAAAACAGTTAAATTGGTTTGATCCAAAACCCTCCTCTACAGGAATCACAAGCCCTGCTCCTTCTACTCTAGGAAAGTTTCTCAGCGCTTGAAATAACTGAGGCAAGTAAGTAAGTACAAGACATTTGCAATACTGCATACACAAGTACAAACAAATTTTAATTTAGAGTGGGAAGATGAAACAATTCTGACCTCTACATCTTTCTCCCACTTGGGGCTGCTGCAGTTTTCTGATTCCACACTGGACAAGTAAGTGTGAGACTGACTACTGGCACTGGAGGTACCAAGCCTTTTTCTTGACTGAAGCAGAGTAGGAGTTAAACTTCTTGCTGGCATCACAGGTGTTAATTGAGGATTATCCAGATCTTAAGAGAAAAAGAAAATTCAAATTTTTATACAAACAGGCAACATATACTCACTGACTTCACACTATGTTAAGAGCTTTCACATCAAAGGAAGCTATGGAAAGCTATTTGTGACAACAATTTCTCTTGTCATCTTTCTTGCATAGTCAATTCATGCATTTTTTGAATTAGGGACTTGTAAAGAACATAAAAGCAGTACAAACATCAGCAGCATAGTTGCCTTCTTTTGCATGTCAGGTTAGAAATGAGAAAGCAACAAGGTAAGACAATTTAAATGAAAACATACATTGCTATATTAAACAATTTTCAGCGAAAATATGTCAAGAACTGACACTATTTCTGTAAAATGTTAAAGGGTAATTTTGAATTCAGGGGTCATGATTTGAAAAAATCCAACCAAACAAAACTACTTTAGAAGATGATGTAAGTAGCATAGGTGAACACATGTCAGATGTAAAGCACTGGAGGAATGGTGGACAGCAAGACACTGACAAAAATCACACTTTTTATGAAGTGGGTCCAAACTACTCACATAAATTAAAAGACCACAACCTTACAGACATCGTATTCCTCAGCACAAGGCCTGGTATACTCACGTGTTTTGAACAATTTAGTTGAAAGAGGGGTATTTTCCTTTTGGGCCGTAGGTACAGGAGAAACCACTGCATGCAGACTGTCAGATGATTGACTTGAATTGTGCTCTGGCATTTTCATTCCAACAGGAGGAGTATGCTAACAAGCAGAAAGAAGCAGAGTTAGAAGTTAATGGAGTCTGAACAAATTCTCAATCCAGGATTGAGAGTGTGACTTCACCCATTCTTTTTATGTTTGCATTGGAGCTTGCCCATGACCACTTATAAGTCAGCAATTCAAAATACGGTCCAAGGTAACCACTTCAGAACTTCAAAGTACTCTAAACATATCATAAGTCATTCCACCAGCTGGCAGAAGAGATGAAAGAATAGCCTTATCATGCCAATTATTAAATTTAAGATAGTAAATAAAGGATGAAATACTTCTGAGACAATGAAAATTACTTACGAAGCCCAGAGAACTGATAAGAGACAACAATTGTCCTGGAGTACGTGAGTAGTCTTGTTTTGGCTTTGCCATTGATGGGGTAGTAAGGATATCTATCATATTTATCTCTACAGAGAAAAAACCCAAAATCAAATAGGCCAGGTTTTCATTTTGATATTAAACAAAGGCAAAGTTGCAGACATTTACTTAAGTTTCATGAAGAGGGAGAAAAAATTTAGTCACATACTCAACAAATATAAAAATGAAGCCACCAAGACCAGCTGAAGACTTACCTGTACATTCTTACTCAACCCAAGCTGTTTCTTCCTATACATCTATAAATTTATACATACAGAAGTTGTAGAAGTCCAATTTCTTTTCCAACATACTATGGGAGAAATACTACATTTTCTAATTTGATATCAGCTTTGGTTTTTAGGCAGCAGTTCCATTTTATAACTTGTGGAATAGGACACTAAATTTGATTCCAAACCTGCCATCTCTCCAAAAGACATCTCAAAAAAGCTACAGAAGATTTTTCATAGGTGAAAATTCAACCTTAGATACCTTTTTTTTGCTCACTAGCATTTAGTAGCTTTAAAACTTCCATATAATGTTCAACTGGACACAATAACCTGTCCCATTAGAACATCAGTTAAAGCAGTATATCATAAAAAATAAAGAATACTTAGGATTCTTCTTTTTATTCTTAAAACTATGAATCAAACTCCATAGACAACTCTGAATTTCTACATTCCTTTAACTATATAAAAAAGATGTTCCCTCCACCAGCTGTCTCAAGAAATGTAAACTGGTGCTGTGCAGCATAAGTTTGGATGATCTGGCTAAGGAGGTACAAACCAGTTCAGAAATTGGCTATTCACCTTAAGACCTGCAGCCTGTGCCAGACAGTTATCACTATTCAGCTATATTTTCTGCTACTTGAAAAGAGAATGTTCACATGCCAAAGCACTGATCTAATCTTCTGTTATGGACTTAGCACCTCCCCCGTCCCTCAAAATAATGTCTGGAATGTCCCAGTCAATTTACTGGGAATTAATATATGCAAGGACTGAGAAACATGAACTGAAGGGCAGAAGTAGTCAGAGAACCAGGAACAATCCAGAATAACTCACTCACCTATTGAAATCTCCTAATGGACTTTAGAAAACTTTGAAATCCATATCCCTCCAAATAAAGGGTCCTAGATCATATTTTATATACCCTTGTCCCAAAGAATAAATATTTTACCTTCTGAACTGCAATGCAAAGAGCAGACCCCTTATTAGCACATAGCTAATCAGTACTTAGCCATTAGAAATCAGTTACTACTCCAGCATTTGCACTTATTCAATTGAAAGCTGCCCTCTATAGGGATGCAAAGCATCCAAGAATATGAAAATGTGATGCAAAAATACATTTTAATACAACCAAAAGGATAGAGAGAACTCTTACCTCTGTTTAGAGTAACTCTGGAAAGCCCAAAGTCTGTCAACTTTATATGCCCCAGATTAGAAATGAGCATATTGTCTGGCTTCAAATCTCTGAAAATATGAATATAGCTGAAGTCAGCAAAAAGAGCACTGAGCAACACTAAAAGTCAGCTGACCAGAAGCACTCAATACAAAACATTGGTTTCACAATAACATCTCTTAGCCTGCAGAAGATTCCAGTTTGTGGAACACAAAAGAATGAAATATATTTCGCATTAATTATGGCACAAGCATCTCAGGCTTTGTAAAAACCAGCGTGCATGTCAAGAATTGCATATTTTGTGTTTCACCAGGCTCAACAAGTATCCTTCAAAAATACCACCATTATAACATTTACTAATGTGCAGCTCCTACAGGTGGTAAGCAAACCTCCAAAAAAAGCTTTCATGTGTGTTCTCTGTAGCACAGCTGAATGCAAAAAGAACTGTCACTATGAGGGAGCATTAGGGCAGTCAGTGTCCCTTTGTTCTACAGGCACATGTGTGCAGTACCCAAGGGGTTCCTGAACCATCACAGCTGCTAATACACCACTGGACTGGGGAAGAGCTGGCAAGGGAAAGCAGAGTGCTTTTGTGTGCTCAGTACACATGCACAGATTTGACTTTAGCTATTGTTCCATGACACAAGTGCACAAGGGCAAAAAGAGCTTCCAGGAGCTCTAGCAAATGAAGTACCTGTGGTAGCTGCCACAATGAAATGGTGACGATTATGTGTTAGAGTGAAAAAATAAAAAACCCAAACTACCAAATACTCATTTGTTAAAAAAAAAAGAATTTCACCTGTGGATTATTCCATGCCTATGAAGATAGTCAAGAGCCAATGCTGCTTCAGAAATATACTTAACAGCCATTTCTTCATCAAAATATCCATAAATATGGAGAAGAGATTTGACATCTCCACCAATAAGGTACTCCATCACCTGTCATTCAAGCATTTTAAATTTAAAACACATTTCAAAATTGAAAGTAGAATACAAAATAACTTTCACCCCCAAAAAATATTATTTCAAGGAGCAGAAGCAGATAGAAGTACCTTTGTGCAAACCTCATTTCCCACACAATATTTTTACTTAGATAAAATAATTAAAGTTTCAAATAACTGTGGACATGAAACATTTTCTTTCTGTAGACCATTTGCTTATTTTATTTGCCTAGATTACCCTTAGAAGCTAATTAAAAAGCTGACTACAGGTATTTGAGAGCTGACTACGGCAAAAATTCTGTACCATATATTTCTATATTAAATATTATGTATTTTAACTTATATTTATATCAATATATTAATCTATATTTAATTTAATATTGTATATTTCGATATTATAGAAAATGAAATGCAAAGTACTCCTGAAAAACTCAAGGCCTGAAGTCAAAGACCACCTGTTCTATAAAAATCAAAGTATGTCAGTATTTTATATTGCAATCATTTATATACAATATTAAATTCAGACCTGAGCTTTGTGAAATAAGTACAAATTGTCAAAAATACAAACAGTGAGAGCTACTGTGCATTTAAGGCACATGAAAAAGACTGTAAAAAGAATATACACACCCAATAAACCATTATGCAGACATATTTTGATGGCCCATGTCATATTCAAAATAAAATAAAAGTCAGCAGGGCTACTGAAACTCACTCTTTGATGCCAAGAATGCATTTATGGGGTTTTGGTCAGGAAATCTCACCAGTACATACATTCCAATATACAATATTCTTCCATATATATATATATACACAACACACACTCACATGATTCTAGCATCTCCTTTACAAATCCTTCACCCTGAAGTCCTCTACTCCATGCATCATTCCAGAGATTCCAGAAAAAGAAGCTTTTGTTTACACTCAAAATGCATTACAAGAGTGCATAGCAACCTTATCTCAGAATTTCATCAAGCTGTTTCCTATGTGTGTGCCAGACCCTTAGCAGACAGTCCTTAGCAGATTCATCCTTATGTGGAGGCAGTATATAAATCCATACACAAGTCCTGCTGTGCTCCACAGTGCTCCACGTGGATCAGCATTTAGTTCTGCCTCTCAGTTATCATCTTGTCATGGAGGCCAACAACCACAACAAAATTTGACTGCAGGCAGTAAGTCAAATAGATTTCCTGTAAGTGAGCCATGAAATATCTTTCAGTCACTTGGATTCTGCTTGAACAGAATGGTTTCTTGTTTTCCCCAAGATTTCTATGTATTTCTAAGACAGAGAAGCTATTAGAAATGCTTCTTCTGTAACAGAGGGAAACATGGGCAGAAAGAGCCCAAAGATACCAGAGGAAGAGAAACATTTTACTTGTTCAACCACTCTGAGAAAGATGTAAAAGTGACTAAGGAATACTATTACAAAAACATGGTTTCAGTATCACTACAGTTCACACTCAATTTTCAAAACTACCATAAAACACCACAGCCACTTTTTTTACTCACTAAATAGATGTTGTTTGCTGACTGAAGTGAGTAGTATAAGTGCACAATGAAAGGACTTTTACTGAGAGCCAATGCATCCCTCTCTGCCTGCACCTGGTGAACCATATTCTTGTTGATCATGTCTGCTTTTTTCATCACCTGAAAAACAAAAGAGAGTACACAAATGCTGTAACCTTAAAATGCTCATGATAAAACCATGTACAGACATGTAGCTCTGCAGAGCAACGCCTATTTTGCATTACTATTTTTACGTTTCCTATTTTTTGTTTACTATGCAGCTTGTTATAATCCTTTAAATCACGAAGTCAAGTTTGCACAAATAATTGGCGAAGTCCTACTAACGACAAGCTTAGTTTATAGTCTTTGGTGCAATAACATAGAAAACGGGTTTTGTTGGGTTTTTTTAATTTATTCTCGTCTTGCCTCCCAGAGGCGGTGCTTTCGCCCGCGGGCAGGCGCAGCAGCTGAGGGGGCTCAGTTTACGGTAACTCTTTACAAGCGAGAAGACAACAGCACCTTGGCGCTTGGGGAGGTTTTTGTCGTTATTTCCCCTTATCTGAAGTACTTATAAAAGCAACTGTCATTATCAGAGGTCCCCTCACCAAGCCTTTCACGACTTTAGCGAGGGGAGAGGGGTATGGCCGTGCTGACAGCACGGGGGGCTCACGTTGATGCCACACCTCCCCATCCCCTCAGAGCGCCCCTTTCCCGCACGGGGCTACTCGAGAGCGGAGGCGGCAGCGCCGCGACCCCGGCGACCTCTCACCTTCACGGCATAGAGCCGGCCCGCCTTGCGGCCCAGATACACCTTCCCGAAGGCGCCGCGGCTGATGGGCTTCACGATGGTGAACTCCTCGATGGAGGGGGGCCGGGGCACCTCGACGCGCCTCGGGCCGGCGGCTGTGGCGGCGCCGGGACCGTCAGCATCGCCCCGCTCCNGGCTGTGGCGGAGCTCGCGGTCAAGCACCGCCCGCTCCCGGCCTCAGAACGTGCCCGTGACACACTAGCACACCTTTGGGCTGGCAGACGGCTGCTCAGGTGGTCATCTAGGTGTCCTGTTTGGCACTAGGTTGTAATTTGCTACGAGCAGGTACTGTTGCCTTATTCCCTTGGGAGGCTTGAAGTCGGAAGGAATTCAACAGAGCTTGGTGTGAGACATAAAGGAACTGGAAGATAATATTTGTTCAGAAAGAAACAAGTGACTTTGGTCCCACATTTTCATTTTCTCAGATGCATCACTGACATCTAAGTTCGAGAAACATTTGGACAACACTTTGGGCCGCATGGTGTGATTGTTGCGGTGTTCTGTGCAGGGGCAGGAGTTGGGACTCGATGATCCTGATGGGTCTCTGCCAACTCACGAATATTCTATGTTTTTATAATTTTGTCACTTGTATACTTGATAGCTCCAAGACCCGTGTCTAAATGGTACAGCCAGGAGGGCTTGTGTGCCAGAGAACACGCCCTGTCCAGTTATCACTGTTGCTGGTCATCCCTTACTATCTCTTGGCATTCTCTGGTTGGTGATGGCAAGCTGCTCCCTGGGCGGGTCTATACTGATCAGGGGTTAGATTAATGAAATCTGTTGCTTTCCACCAATGCTTGATTACGTCATCTGCTATTTATCTTAGGCAGAGTTGTTCCGCAATTTGTTTCCTTATTTTGGTTATCTCCATGGCTACATTCTGCCTCCCTCTTGTGACAGCAGGGGCAGGGATGGCATTTACAGCGTACTCTGACGTAGCTGCCATCCTGTTCCCAGAGCACAGGCCTTCTGCTCTGCTTACACTGCACAGCCCTCAGTGTTTACCAGTTTTACTGCTCTCAGCTGTGTTTTAGGTCACTTTTTTAACCCTTGCTTTACTGCTTCTATGTTGCTTTCACATATACATTGCTGTTCATCTTTCATTCACACCGATCTTAATTGTTCTGTGCACCAGCAAAGAGCTGTCGCTGCAGAGGTCAGCACAGAACAGTGGGTCTCCTTTCACACAGCAGATCAGTCATTAGGCTCTTGTTTTGCTCCAAGATACGTAATTCATAATCTGACCCTGCTCAGAGGCACCTTGCTTGTATGTGTGAAGGAGAGCTGCTGTCCCACGGATCCCAACTATATGTGCAATTTAATGTGCAAATGAAGAAAACACAATTTAAATTAACTCGTAATGCTATTAAATACAATGTATCATTCTCTGCGTGTCATTTAACTCTGCAAAGTTAATTTAGGTGTGTCTCACCAGGTGCAATGCCAGCGGAAAAACCCAGCTAAGAGAAGGTGGTGTTGCTTCTTGTACTGGCATCTTGTGCAGACATCAGGCTATGCTAGCAATTATTCTGCATCAGGAGCATGTACTCCACTACAGCCTGAGATCACTGCAAAAAGGGTAACGCCTTCGCTCCCGTCCCTGGAGGCAGCATAAGCCATTGTACAGCTACGTGGAAAACTGCTTCATGGAGTGGATCCAGGTAAATGTTCATCACCTTTTAGGTTTTTTCACTGTTGGCAAGTGAGGTTGCTGCCAAATCAGCAAGCTGAGCTACCTGACTTTGATCACGAGAGTGCTAGTGGAAAACAGAAGAGACGGACACAAAGGCAGGGGGAGGCAGCACTGGGGCTGCACTCATCCAGAGCAGTGTAAGTTGATGTGGGGTAGCACTTTCAGTGAAGAGCAGTGGTCAGGTGAAAGAAAGAAAACGCTAATAAACCCCCAAGATAATTGGCTTTACAGAAGTCCAGATAAATGACATCTATAGCCCTTCCCTTATCCACTGATATAGTTTCTCCATCATAGGAGGCCACTAGGTTGGTCAGAGAGGATTTTCCCCTGGTGAAGCTGTGCTGGCTGTCTCAAAGCACCTTCCTGTCCTCCATTGCTTTAGAAACATCATACACTTGGCCAATCTTTTGTTTTAAGAAAAGCAAAGACAATCCCAAGACTGGGCTGTCTGGGTAAGAGCACCAGGAGCGAAGTCAGGACTGAGCAGTAACTGGGAAAAGGAAATTCTGGCAGTGGGAGACCCTGACCACCTACTCAAAACGGACCCCAGACTTCAACGAAAGGAAGAACTACACCTGCAGACTGATTAGCATGAGAAGTGAGATCTATAGCTACCAAACAGGGAGTCAAAGTAATTAAACTTAGACTTATGTAATTTGTAACCAATGAATGCCGATGCCTTTGCTAAAATGTATAGTGTCAAGTTTTGATGATTGGCGAGCCAGCCTTTCGTGGGTTTCCACCTATGTCCCTACTTTGTGCAAACTAGAATAAAAATGGGAAATACCTCGCCTGGGTGTGTGAATCGGGGCTGCGCGCCGGTTAACAAGCCCGCGTTCGGGACAACACCCTGGGACGATGACGCCGTGCAGGGGCAGGTCCCTGTGGCAGCTGCACCACCCCCGGGTGAGAGCGTTCCCCCCGCAGGGCCCTGCCCAGACACCCTCGGCCCCGGCTGCGCCCGCTCCCCTCTTCCGCCTCAGCCTCGAGCCGGCGGCTGCGCGGGGCAGCGGCAGCTGCGGCCCGGAAGCTCTTTCG
>VZTN01032939.1:127014-154408 GCA_013400515.1 Erpornis zantholeuca | reverse complement strand
GCTCCGGCCCGGTGCGGTGCGCGGATCGCCGCGCCCCGTGCCCTCTTTCCGGCGGGAGCTCGCTCCGTGTCCGGGCGGAGGCGCTCGGAAGGCCTGGGGGTTGCGGGCCGCGGCGGGAGGAACCGAGATCCCGCCTGCCACGTTCCCGGGGCTTTGGGCGTGAGCGGGGCCGCAACGGGGCAGCAGTGGGGAGAGCAGCGGCTGGGGGCTGCTGCGGCCTGGGGTCCGCGCCCTGGAAAAAAGTACATAAATGGAGGAGAGAGGAAGGTACAACAAAAGCTTGTAAAAAGTAAAAGCATTCTGAAAGGACGAAAGAACCTTAGATGGCGGTTTTTAGCATCTGTTTTTGTAGCAGAAGCAAGGGCTGGTGATGTGAGTTACTACAGTTAAATTGTTCTGTTAGTTCTAACGGGTTGTTGTGGAAGCCAAAAGGAAGTGACTTAGAAGCGTTAGTGGAGGGGAAGACTTCGGTAATTTGTTACGCGGAACAGTCCGAACACAATCGGGAAGGCATCGCTAATTAGATAATGAGTCTGATGGGACTGGTGAGTTTTATGGCCTTTGATCTGAACCGGTGGTTTTGTTTTTAAGTTTTGTATTAGTGTGTGATAGTTTTATTCCACATTCCAGATGTGGAGAATGTGTTTATAGCTTTCATTAGAGCAGTAAAATGGAAGAATTTTTTTGTTTCTAGGATGAAACAAATGAATGTGTCATTTCACCAGAGTGGGAAATGCGGACGGAAAGTTTGGTTAGTGGTTGGGATGTTGGCTTTGACCTCTAGAGGCTTTATGGTTTTACCACAAACTCTGAGTCTAATTATAAGTTTGGACAATTAAGTATGAGACAGTTTTCATGTCTCACAGCATTGTCTCTTTTGATCATCTCTCTAGTCCACACAGAGATGGTAGTCCTTGCAGAAAGACGTTGATAGACATACCCAATTAAGTTTCAATCAAGTATTGCAATCAGGGATCATTCCAGCAGCCAGAGTTATGTCCCAGCTCCTTCCTAGTGACGTGTACTGAGACTGAGGAGTTTCAGAACTGTAGTCATGTGTTAAGAGGAGGAGCCCTGATGTGTGTTGCACCTGGGCTTCTGTACTGATTCATGAGGTGGAGTTGGCTGAAAGGTGCTGAACTGCAGATTTGCCTGTGTTCTTTGCATAGTTTCATTTTCATCTTTTAAGTTGAAAGTGGGATCCCAAGGAAGAAAACATAAAGGCAACATTTGGGAATAGTTTTTAATAATGCAGGAAAAAGTATAGATGATTCAAGTTATAAAAGTGTTGCTTTAGAAATGAAAATATGAGCTTCTAATGTGTCATACATTTTTCATCCTTTCTTTTTTTAAAAAGAGGTATCAGCTAATACTGAGGTGTTGAAGATCATGTGGCTTATAATTAAGTTCTCAGTTAAATATGCAATTATAAGAGTTTGGAATAAAGTATGTTTAAATAATCTAAACAAGCTTAAGTCTTTATCTGATTTTTTTCCCCCAGGCTACTGTTCCTCTGAGTCACCTTATCAATGCCTTTCATTCACCAAAAAGCTCCACAACTTCTGCCAGCAAAGCATCCATACAGCCTGTCCAAAGGGACACCTCCCCAGAGCATGATCCTCAGAAGAGTGAGGTACTAAAAACCTTTTCAAAAAGTCATGGTTTGGGTTTAACTAAATTAAATCTGAATAATATCAGTTGGAGTGACTGTAAAATTCAACTGGTCTATAAAATAATGTAATGGGACTAAACAAAACAGGGTGTTTTTCTTTCAACTAATTTCTTACAGGCTTTGTAACTAAGCACATTTTGAGGAGGAAAATCATGGAATCTTTCAATAACTGCAGAACATGGGAGATCAGCACGGGTTGTACTACTCATTGCTGTGTTGTGATTCCATTGTTAGGTTTTTGTGGGGTTTTTTTGGTTGGTTGGTTTGGTTTTTGTTTTTGTTTTTTTTTTAAATCTGTATTTGCTTCTGGTGCTACTTGGAATTTTTTCCCCTAAGGTAACCTTACATAAATTTTGAACATATATTTCTATTTTTCAGTCTGTACTTAGAAATTTAAGAGATCTGGGATTGTCTGATTTGAAAGCTAACCAGTTCAGAGAGTTGGTGAACAGGCTGCTTCCTGGCTACTGTACAGAAAGCAAAGTCTCCTCGCAGTGGCACACGTCATACATCTCTGCTCAGTCCTTCTTTGAAAATAAGCATGGTATGTTTGAGTGAAGTGTTTATGAGAGTTGGTGAGAGTTAAATTATGAAGATGAATGCAGTTATTCTTTAGTTTAATCTCTTGTGCTGTAGATAATTTGTACTTAAAGGTATTTAATAAAAATAGTATTAGTGTATTTTTTTTGTATATATATTGTCTCTAGAGTGGTGCTTTTGAAATGTGGGAAGTTTAGAAAATTAAACAAATTTTTTCTTCAGATTTCAAGTTGGTTGCTGTTAAGCTTTTCTGAACTCAACTGCAGTACAAATGCATTTCTCTTAATGATGAGCCTGAGCTGTGAATTTTTCCACCAGTTTGTTTCAGCAAGACATTAGATTTTGCTAATCTACTTATGTCACAGACGTCTGTGTAATAACATTTACATTGTTATTAATTTTTTGCTTGAAGCAATGTTATGCAAAGATACTAATCTTTCTAATGAAAGAGGTTCAAGGTAGCAGAGTGTTGACAGTCCATGTAGAGTATTTCATTGCTGAAATAAACAAGAATGGTTCCTTGCAGGTAAAGATATTTTGTTGGAATTAGTTTAAAATGCAGGAAGTAAGACCATTGTAAATGCTTAAGAATGCATTAGAAAAAGAAGTATATAGCTGGAGTTTGAGATACTGCCTATATAGTATTGCAGTAGAGAGAAAAAGTGTTAAGAATAATATTGCAGTGCTGCTATTAGAGAAAAAATGCTAAATTGCATTGTGTTGTGAGATACAAAAAAAATAACTCAGTGGCAATTTCCTGAAAGTGAACAAAATAGCTGGAAATGCTTCAAAGCTTTGATGGATGTTCTGGTAATTTGTTTAATTAAAAATGCCTGGAGGACTGTAGTAAAATAGAATTAATATTTAAGAAACTAAAAAACCAAACTGCGCAAGAACTAATGTTGAGTTGCCATTTAAGATAGGGTGTATTTATACTTTGTTGTATCTTTTTGCAGGTTTTGTGGATGTTTTCAGTGCTTTACGCTCATCTTGTTTGTACAGACAACATCCTAATCCCCTCCAAAGTTTCTGTTCAGATGTTCGGTGTTGGCCAGGTATAAAGCAATAAACTACACTGGTTTTAATCTCTTAGTATTTTTCTATTCTGGAAGTGTATTTTTGCATTTGTTGTAGAGGTGTCACTCAGGAGAAACTTACATTGATATTAACACTTTAAATCATGAAGTTATTTTTGAATCTGAGTGGTATGTTTCCAGAATTTAGTAAATACCATGCTGTTCCAAGATGTCAGTATTTGTGGATCATTTTCTTGAAATACCACAGATGAATTGACTATTTTTGAATCAGTAAGTATGTTGAATTCAGTACTCATCCAGTTGAATTTTCTAAGGGGTTTGGTGACTGCCAGTATTAGTGAAAACATAATCAAGAGTTCAGGAAGTTCATGCACTGTCCTCAATTCAGTTCTTCTGATGCTACATATGGGTATATATATGTTTGTGTCCTGTGGTGAAGAGAAATGCTCCATGACAACATGGAGATAGTCCAGTGATGGGTCACAAGGAAGGGTGCAGATTTTTAAGCATTTGATATAAGAGGGCAAGCAGAAGGATCTGAGGTTTTAGCAGAATAGAAGGCAAGGAGGGATCCAATTGCTGTTGGAACCATATCAGTTCCCCTTCTCACATACACTTCAAAGAAGAGGCAACTGCCTCAAGTAAAAGCAAGCATGTTTGAAAATGTTCACAATGAGAGTGGCTAAGTTCTGAAACTGATTGTCTGGAGAAGTTTGGTTATCTTAATCCTTGGAGATATTCAAAACTGAGCTGGACAAGGTCCAGAGCTACCTGATCAAATGCTAGACCTTTTTTGAGCAGAGCTCAAAGGTCAGCTGCAGAAGTTCTTTTTATCTGGTGTTGTTCTAGAATAACAAAAAGCTTAGTGAAAACAATGTAATTGACTGTCATTGGTGTTTATTTTAAAACATAGTAGTGAAAGAAGAAAAATATTCTTAGCTGCTGATAAAATGTCCATCAGAAGGTTTCTGATGTTGTAGGAGATGACTTAGAGTGCTATTAGCTCTAAGTCGTGTGATTAAATGGTCTCATTTCTTTTGTCACTTTTGAAATTAACAGCACACTGAAGCCATTCCAGATCTCCTCAGGGCACCTTATCAACAGAGCTTTTAGACAAAGCATTATTCCCATCCTTCTGGATTTGCTTCTGAATGTTTCATGTTTGTCAGCCTGCCTGGATTTAATTGTCTGAATGTCTCCTGTTCCCCGAGTTGGTCAATTAGTTATAATTTACCACATGAACTCCTGATGATTTTAGCATAGAATTTTATGTGAAACAGTTAAAAGTTTGCTTGCAAGGTCAGACTACAAATAGGGTTTGTGATCACATAACGATCCATTTACAGTACAGTAGATATGTTGAGAAGACTATATTCCATATTCTTTCATATAATAGTTTCTGAAATTTCTTTTGGCTTTTTTTTGTGGTAGTAGTAATGATTAGGTTTTAACTTCTGTTTATTCTTGCTACTTAAAGTTTACATACAGTCACGGAATTTTAAGACTTTGAGATCAAGAGGAAGACGTCTGCAGTCAACATCCGATCAATTCACAGAAACAAAAAGTCCACTTTCTTCAATTTTGAAGGTAAATACGAGTAACATTATGCAGTGTTTCGGGCTTGCTCAGACCATCTCTTTCCCTTGAATGAACCTTCAGAATTTACTAGGGGTGTTTTCTTTCACTAGCATGAAAAAATCACCTAGTTCTAAAATTTGAGCTAGTTGCAATGTATTGTTTTTTCTTATTAATACATATATTTGCTTCATATATCACCAGTAATAAGATTATTTGATTTCTTAGGAGAGCAGTTTCAGCATATAACTATGGTTTTAACTCTAGAAATTAAATTCTTTATATTCTGTTTCTGTGTCTTTGAAACTAAAAATAGCTTCAAGTCAAAGGAATTTTTTTTAAACAGAAGTACATCTAGTTTAACATACGATAATGTGTGTTTTCAAGTCAGCAGATAACTATCCAAGTTTGGGGTGGCAAAGCACTAACAAAACCAGGTTAACCTGGTCACTCTTTGCTTCTAATTGCTTCTACAGAAGTCAGGCTAATTATGATTTCTGATTTTACTCTGTGTGTAAATTATCTTTGAATTCTTCCTTTTATCTAGGCATGTGTGGTTTATTTAATGTGTGGTGTACTGTGGGTGAAGATAAACATTTCAGAGTTAGCTGCATGCAGTGCTGCTCTTAAATTTGGTAGGGCATATGAGATGTATTTGCTTAAGTTCCATCAAAACTGTTCTTGCAAAGGTATTTTTCAATTGGAAATAAAGCAAAAAGCTTAAGCTAATAAATTCCACTGAATCCAGTGAACAAAGCTGGCTGTGTACAGATCTGTCTTAGGCTGCATTTTCAGTTTGGAACTGGCATCCAGAAGGGCCCAAAACTGATTTACTCAGCAAAAATAGGAGTTCCCCTGCTCAAACCATTGGGATTCCACACTCGAGCTACTGGCCTGTACCATCTGACTAACCTAATAGCACCTGAATTGTGTGCTGTTATAATTCTATTTTTTTCCTGTCACCCATGTTAGCCAGGTGGTAAGTTAACTGTTTATCAAAACTTGGTGTATACTAACACGGCTTTGGAAAATATTGCAGGGTTTTTTTCTGAGAAAGCGACGAATTGATGTTGAAAACCTAGACACACTAATGAAAACAAAAAACATCCCGGAGGCACACCAGGATGCTTTTAAAACTGGTTTTGCAGAAGGCTTTTTGAAAGCACAGGTATTCCTGCAAAAAACCCTTGGTAAGTTGTTTTAGTTTACATATCTCGTCTTTGCAATCAGAAAGTAGTTTGTTTTAGCCCATATTAAATATGTTTTTGTTTTCTTTTACAGATTCCTTAAGAAGATCACGTTTGCTTTCTTTCTTTCTCTTTGTTCTTTGTTTTTATCTTGCCATATATTCGTCATTTTTACCTGGAAAAGGTTCCTTTTCTGATGCTGGTTAGTTAACTTTTTTCCCCACACTGTTTCATTTGTGTTGTTTCTTCCAGTAGGTTTAGCATAAATTAAACGTGTTTTGACATAATGATTGGTTTTCATTAGTACACTGAAAAGTTATCCTAATAGTTATTTACTGCTTTTGGCTACAGCCGTTCAGATGACAGTGTGACAAAATGTTTATGGAGACAAAAATGTTCTGTGTCAGTATAATTATTTTATTTCTTTTGGTAAAACAGTTACATGGAACCAGAGAAGTCAGAGTGGTCACCAGTTATGTATTTATCTTTCATTTTAGATGATGTGTTATCTAGATCAGCTGTAGGCAAGATGGCTTGATTTTTCAATTTGTAATCACAGCCTAGTTTATAGCAACTAGGAACTTGCATTGCCATCTTGAGAAATCTATTGGAAATAACGGAACAATCAAAAAAAAGGCTGAGCTAATGTTACTGGAGGTATTCACCTTGATGCTAAGTTATCACCTGGGTGTCAAGAACCTTAGGATATGTGCAGAAACATTGAGGGAGAAGTTCTGGCTTTGTGTACATGCTTCTGGATCAAGAGCTTTCTGTACTACATATGTCTATAAGGCATATCACTGAATTAATTGCAAATATTCTAAAGATTTTTTTTGCAAACATAAAATCATAAGAATTTTATTTTTAATAAAATAAGAATTTTAGTTTTATGTTTCCATTTTATGGAAACATAAAATATAAGATAAATCTTATTCCTGCTGGACACTTGTAAATGAACACATGCCCTTTCAAGAGGGAAGGTGAAAGGTCAGTGTCTTACCGGCATGTGTTCAGGTGCAGCACTCAGTCTTGGAATGAAATGACTTTGTGTATAAATTTGTTGTTCGTCGTCTGCTGTTTGCTCTTAGTACGCTTTCGAACATCAAGTATCTTTGATGCAGCAGTTGATCCAATCCAGTTGAAAAATGTCACCTTCGAACATGTTAAAGGGGTAAGATCAAAAGTAAAATGTCTGCAAGTTCTTGTTTTAACTAATTATTATGAGTCTGATGTTTAACTGATGATTTTGAGTCTGATGTTTAAACTAATTATGAATGTCTTACTCTGTTCAAGAGATTTCTTTGTATGAACTGAAGCTTTCTTTGTAAGCATTGGCCACTCCAAGATGAAGGAAGGTTTTAATCACTCTTTTTCTACTTTGTTTTTGTGCCATTTAACGCCTTATAAAAGGTGCACTCTCCACTTGTTGAATAACATTTTAAAAGGCTAGAATAGCAAATGGCAGGCCAAATATCACTGTTTTGCAGAAGTTAATTGATACAAAAATATGATAATGCCATTTGGTAATTTCTCTCTTAGTACCATCTCTTTCAGGTAGTGTTATTAGGACAGGAGATATGGAGATTCCCAGAAAGAAGTGGGCATATCACTGCTGATGGGATACCTCTATTTTTTCTGTTCAGTTGTTCTAGTGGAAAAATGAGGACCTCCCCCTTTCTTTCCCCTTGGACAAATAGATAGAATTAATCTCTTTTTAATTAATAAGACTAATATCTTGACATAGAATTCTTGATTTTGTATTTATTTCTTTGGTCAGATCTGGTCTTGAACTGTTTGGTTGTTCCTTCACTAAGTTTAATGTTTACTTATCCTAAAACTGTTTGCAGGACTAGGTTGGATTTTAAATATTGGTATCCACACAAATTGTGGGGTACACTTTATTATTTTTCTGTTTGTATTTTTGATCAACACACAGTTAGGGACTTAATCTTTAATACAAAACTCACCTCTAAAACATACAGTATTTTATAAATGTTTAGTTACATTTGTGGCATGTTTTTCATGTACAGGTTGAAGAAGCTAAACAGGAATTGCAAGAAGTTGTGGAATTTCTGAAAAACCCCCACAAATTTACTGTATTAGGAGGTAAACTTCCAAAAGGTAAGAATCATTGCTCAGCGGAAGTGAAAATTCTGTGTAGCCATGGCTATGAGGCATGTTCTATACTGAAAGACTACTTTACAGCCTAGTTTCTTATTATTTTTCATATATTATGCAAATAAAAATTTTGGGGTTACACAAAATTTACTGTGCCTTCTTTAGCTATTGAACTAATAAACAGTAGTGCTTTGTCTTCTAAAGCAGAGGGGTTTATTAACCTCTATTACTTCCTTATGGCTTTTAGCGCCTTTAGTGCTTACTAACAGCTTTAGATGGTTCAGAAACAAATATTTTCATGTAAAAGGATGATTAAGATCATGATGGAAGTCCACATGAATCTGAAATGCATCGACCTGATAAATCTGTTTCCTGTTGTTAGTGCTCTACACTGTGTAAAGACAATTACTTGGAAGGATTTAATTTAAAGAGAAAGATTCCACAGAATCAGCCAGGAAAATGTCAGTTTGAAGGAAGCACTGTTGGGAATTCAGGTGCTAAAGTCAACAGTAAATTTGCAGAATACTTCAGGCTTCTGTTTTGATGGTCTTACAAGTCTTTGTTTTTTTAAATATGGATCAGATTGTAACTAGATTTGTTACAGGAATCTCCTTCAGACTGGGCAGGAATGAGTAGTACCAGAAATGGGATCTTAAAAGCTTTTTGGAGCCAAGTGTACATTATTTCTTCTAATGCATGGAAGAAACTACTCATGTAATAAGACTTGTGTGGATTTGGTGGTTTTGTTGCGTTGGGGTTTTTTTTGTCTTTTAGGTATTCTGCTAGTTGGGCCACCTGGTACTGGCAAGACTCTCCTTGCACGGGCGGTGGCTGGTGAGGCTGATGTTCCATTTTATTACGCGTCCGGGTCGGAGTTTGATGAGATGTTTGTTGGTGTGGGAGCCAGTCGCATCCGAAGCCTGTTCAGTAAGTTAAATATTTGTGGGTTAGAAATCTTTTCATGTGCAAGATTAAGTTTTTAGCTTTGTTTACATGGCTTGATTAGTTACAATTCTGGTTACTAGAAAGTGATAGTGTATAAAGCTAATAAATAAAGCTTTAATTGTGTAGGTAAATGTCACAGTTCTGTGAGCATCAGTTAACTGTACAATTTTCCTAACCATCACATGAAATTATAGCAAAACTTATGACTGATGTTAAAACAGTTTCAGAGAGAAGTAGTAATTTAATTAGAAATGTAATATTCTATAAACTAAATTGAATATTTGAAGTTGTAACTTACTTAGTTATAATAAATTGTTATAAATTTGAATTGTAAATTTAAGATTAAAAAATGGGTGTTAAGCTTCTCAGTTACTGCCCTCATTTTTAGATTTTTTGTGTCTCAATGAGAGCTTTATGGCATCATAGCATAGCAATAAGCTGAGATTTCCTTTCTCACACTCATCAATAGGCTCAGAATAAAGGGCATTATAACAAAACTTTAATAATTAATGTCTAGATTTATCACTTTCACAGAAGAGACTTCCTATTTTAAATGTGAAAATATTACTGGGGAGGAGAAAATCCAGCTTCCCTCTTAAATGGAAGATTGATAGTGTCAAACATATACAATGTACAAAGTAGTTTGCATTTGTAGAAAAAATGTGTTCACATGGATGGGATGCAAAATGTAATACATGTAGTGCCTTAAAAATGCATTTCCTTCTGTTGACTACAGAAGTGTAGATGTCTGACTTGTACATTAATATTAATGTTACAGATATGTCTGCCTGGGTGAGATGAGTTGCCTCCTGGTATGCATGTACCAACTGATGCTCTTTGTGTTTATTACTGCATTTTTATTTTGTGGTTTTCATACCTGTAAACTTGAGTGTGAGCCCTTCACTGTAAAATAACAAGCAAGTTCTATTAAAATAAGTTAGTGTTGAGACCCATCACGTTTCATATTGTTTTTATTTAATAGGCAAATATTCTCTACCCAAGCCTGTAAAATAAACTCTTGTAGGGAGTTCATACAAAATACAACAGTTTCTGAGTTTATTTTACTAGTGATTTCTTGCAGCATGATAAGAATAATCTGATGAGGAGATATATATTTGAAATGGAGAGATACAGGGAATCAAGATTCTATTTCCATTTTTTTAGGCTAAAAGCAGGACAGTTTTGGTGATGTTTAATAGAACACTTTATAATCAAGAATAATGGAAACAGTAGAATCCTAAACTACATGATACACTGTCTGTTCCTTTGTGTAGTTCAAGGCTCCTTCTGCTATTTTCTTTTTGTCAGGGGAAGCAAAAGCAAATGCACCTTGTGTTATATTCATTGATGAATTGGACTCTGTTGGTGGGAAGAGAATTGAATCTCCAATGCACCCCTATTCAAGACAGACCATTAATCAACTCCTTGCTGAAATGGATGGGTAAATATATGGATTCTGAGGGCACAGAAGGTGCTTGACTGACTGGTATTTTGCATATGTGGGTGAACTTTTTCTTCTTGACATCTTTGAAGTTTTGTGTAATTTTTTTGCAATGCTTTTAAGGATATATATTTAATAGGCTTTTATGGCTGTTTTCTAGTGCTGCCAAGAGTAGCATTAATGGCCTTGTAAAGAATATCAAAGCTTCTGAGTTGTAGTTGCACAGAAGCTGCAGTTATTTTAAATAATTTTTCAAATTTTTTAGCTTGGTTATATACCTAAAGGAAGAAGTTCAACATTGAGATTAGACCATATTTTTAACCAGTTGCTGGGTTAAACATGGTCATTCTTGGATCACATGTTGTAGTGTGAAAGCATGTATTTGACTGGCTGGTGAGGTCAGTAGTAGTAGTTATTGACAAATTGTAATTTCTTTGTCCAGAAAAAAATCATTCTCACCTTGTTTTCCACACAGCTTTAAACCAAATGAAGGTGTTGTGATTATTGGTGCAACAAACTTCCCTGAAGCATTAGACAAGTGAGTATAATGCATTGGTTGTTTTACAGACCACGTAGTAAAGAACTCTGCAACAAAACCAAAGTTGCCTGTGATAATCTTATACAATATAATAATCAATTATATAAACAATAGAATCTTATTACAGTGTTGTAGCTGGAGTTTTCCATCTTAAAAAGATATGTATTGACTAGTTTTTGGCAATTAATAGATTGCTAAGTTAAATATGGAGAAATAATTAATATGTTTCTAAGCATTTAAAATTTCTAAAAGTTTTTCAGCCAAATTGATAAGCTGCATTCCTTGTTCACAAAGCAAAAATTTCAAATGCAAAAAGCCTTTTAAAACGATAAATATCTTTCATCTGTCTTTTTACAAGCAGATAAGAAAAATATATTCTTTGCATATGTTCATGAGACATAATCTTTGTAGATATCTATAGAAATAGCAATGGATTTTTGTTGCTTGATACACATTAGTTAGTTTACTGCAGCATTTTTGAGTCAGTGTACTAAATTGTCATGTCTTTTAGTGCTCTGATACGTCCTGGTCGCTTTGATATGCAAGTTACTGTTCCCAAGCCTGATGTAAGAGGTCGTACGGAAATTCTGAAGTGGTACCTTAATAAAATCAAGTATGACCCATGTAAGTAAATATTTTACTGTAGTATCTTTTTATGTAAAAGTTTTTATACTGGATCAGCCCCATCATATTAGTCCTTTATTCCACTGACAATTGCAACTTTATTGTGTTAATGAAGAACAGAAAAATTGTCTAGTATCTAGTGTTTCTTTCTAATCCCTAAGTGTTCATAGTGTCTTGAGAATAAGCTCAATTTCTATCAAAATGGATTCTTTTTTTGTTTAATGCGTAGTTTTTAATGGAATGTGATTCTTGCTTAAAATTTCAGGACCAATATGGACTCTAATAAAAAAATTGGTTTGGTTTTGTTTTCTCCCCCTACAGCTGTTGATCCAGAAATAATTGCACGAGGCACAGTAGGATTTTCTGGAGCAGAGCTTGAAAATCTTGTAAATCAAGCTGCCTTAAAGGCAGCTGTTGATGGAAAAGATATGGTAACCATGAAAGAGCTAGAATTCTCCAAGGACAAAATTCTAATGGGTAGGATTTTATATGAAAGACATATATGTATATGTTATAATACACACACAGTGTGTATTATAAGTATGTTATATTACCTCACACAGAGGTTTTCTGGTGTGATGAAGACTTTTACAGGGAAATAGAGACATTTTTATTCTGTTGCTTTTTGGCTTTTTTTTTGTCTCTTTGTTTGGTTTTTTTAATTGTGGAGGGTTTTTGCAGGGGCTGAGGGTGGGGGTGGTTTATTTGTTTGGATTTTTTTTAACTAATAAATCTTCCTATTAGTTATTTCTGAATAGAACCTTTTGAGACCAGAGAGTAGTATGTAAAATCTAGTGTGGAATATTTTCTTTAAAACTTGATACTATTTTTAAAGTTAAAAATGCGGTGTGTTATACTTCAGCCTAGAGGGAGACACAGGCTTGATTTCTTATTCTTCCCCTATCTATGATCAGAAGCCTGGATTTTTGTTTAATTTCTCATATTATAACCACAAAGCTTAAACATCTCAGACATAACCATTATAAATCTGGTCTGTTTGTGGTTGAGAGAAGAAATGAAATTTTCCCAGATACTTAGAATCAATTTAAATCTAACACTTTAAAAGCAGCTTGTCTGTAGACTATGTTCTGGTTCATTTTTAGACATTAAAATCTGACTCCTAAACATTTTGCAGTTAATAAGTGTTAGTTCCCTTTGACTGCATGTTGTTCCTTGGCCTTTTGAATGTATGCAGTGTGTGGATTGTGGTGGCTAGATGTACAAAAAGGTTAATTTAATGTTCCTCTTTTTAAGGACCTGAGCGAAGAAGTGTAGAAATTGATGAGAAGAACAAAACCATCACTGCTTACCATGAGTCTGGACATGCCATCATTGCCTATTACACCAAGGATGCAATGCCCATCAACAAGGCCACAATCATGACACGAGGAACAACACTGGGACACGTGAGTATTTCTTTATTCAGCTTTTTTAGTATTTTTAGATTTTACTTAGTTTATTAATAATTTCTTTGTTTAGTTTTATTTTTATGTTGGTTTGGTGGTGTAGAGGATTTTGTAATGATGCTATTTGCTATGAGTATGTTAATGAATATTGTAATCTGTTGAAATACTCAGTTTTGAGCAATCTCTTAGAAAACCCATGGTCATCTTTTCTGTGATAGAAAGCTTTCTTTCTTCATTTTGTAATAAATTAATGTGCACTAGTATAACAGTTCACATGTACAAGAAAATTAAGTAAGTTTGGTTCTGCTGCAGTTAAAATAGCACCCAACAGCAAAATTTTGAAGAACATCTAAAGCACTGATAAGTAGAAGCTCAGCTGTACTTTTAACACAAACATCCTGTATCAGGTTGTTCTTCATCCAGTGTGGCTTTTTTAAACTTCATCAGTTACCTGTCTTTTTTCTAGCATGGATATCCATAAGTTTTTCTACCTTGCTTTTATCTTCGAAGCATTTGAACAGAACAGAATTTCTATTATGTCTCTTCCTGTTGGAACTTTTTCCAAGTTAATGTGTTCAGTTAATGAAAACCATTGGTCTGAATCCTCTGGGCAAGTTGGTTTGTACTCAGTCCAAGTGCAAGAAATAAGGAGAACTTGATAGAACAGGTTGTGCTGTTTCTTCTGGTAGTAGGTGTAAGTTGTTCACATTGATGTGGTGCTCAGGGTCTGGAGGCTGTTTCTATGGTTCAACTGAGCACCTCCAAGCAAACCTGATGAATGCATATACCAGGGTCAGGCCAGAGCCTGCAAAGTGTTACATAAAATGTTTATTGGCTTTGGATATAAATAAGAATGTTTTTGAGATTACTTCAGTATTTCTTCAGTTTTTTGTTACCTGACCACAGTTCTGTACCTTACAGGTATCTTTGCTCCCAGAAAATGACAGATGGAGTGAAACTAGATCCCAGTTGCTTGCACAGATGGATGTCTGTATGGGAGGAAGAGTAGCAGAAGAGCTCATATTTGGAAGTGATCACATCACAACAGGTCAGCTGATTGGTAGTCAAAAGAGTTTTTGATCAAGGTTGTGGACTGGCATGTTTAACGTGGTTTCAGTAATGTAACTTAGATCTGTTTGCTCTGTAGGTGCTTCCAGTGATTTTGACAATGCTACTAAAATTGCAAAACTGATGGTGACTCGATTTGGAATGAGTGAGAAGGTAGTATCATCAATCCTTTAATATTTATATGGAGCAAAACCAAGTTCTGTTCTGTAGCTAAAGCCTATCTGTCTGTCAGTGATCTCTGAGATAAGGGTAGGTAGTTTTCACAAAAAGAGTGAGCATTATGGCCTGGTCTGCTATAGAGAGCTCAACTAGAAAACCTGTATATTTGACAGTTTAAAAAACTACCTTGCAGGATTTTTGCTTCAAAATTGCCTTGAAAGTTACTAATATCTTCAGAAAATAGTTAAAATAAAGCCAGACGTTGCAGAATTGAGGATAATTTTGAGTCTGGAAGGGTGAAGGGGATCACAGCAGTGAATTTTCTAGACTTTCTTTAGAAGCTTCTTTAGTCATGTTTATTTGCCATCATGTGTTAGTAGTCTAGGCATTTTGCTTTGGTTTTTAAGTAAGGAAGCGCTTAGTTAGGATCTGTACTGTGACCAATTGCAACAGAATGCTGCAGTAACTACATAGGTGATGAACAGGCTTCTTGTTTTGCTTCTGCTGAAAGCACTTCAGCAGGCATTTGACTCATGATTTTACTTGTTTGCATGCAGAAGCAGTAGGTGCTGAAACTTGCACAGTGTTTTATGTGTATGACTGCAACAGCAGCAAGATAAAGATATTTTTGTTATTGTTTAGCTTGGTGTTATGACCTACACTGATACAGGGAAAGTCAGCCCTGAAACCCAGTCTGCAATTGAACAGGAAGTGAGGACGCTTCTACGGGTAAGAGCCTCTCCCCCTCCACTCTCATGCTTCTGAGATAAATTGAACACCTGCTTGCTTAATTCATTCAAGTAAGGTATAGCGGTGAAAATACACAGGTGGATGAAAGTATTCCCAAGTATTTATTGTAGCTGCAGCTTTGAAAATACACAGGTGGATGAAAGTATTCCCAAGTATTTATTGTAGCTGCAGCTTTGAATCTCTGCATATCAAAACTTTTTTGTGATTGTCATGCACAAGTAGTATGAATCAAGTTGGTGGCATTGGGCTCTTTAATATACTCTTTAACACTTCTAATTTGGTCAGGATTTGTATTTTGTCTATTCAGTGCACAGGAAACATATGGCTACAAATTGTTTTAGAATAGATGTGAATGTTTTATGTTACTTTCACATTTCATAACTCCCAAGATGAGTAATTTTATATAAAATCACAGGAACAGCCGTATCAGATTGGAGTGTTGCTTTCAGTATCTTGTTCCTCACAGGGATCAGTGTCAGACACTTAGGGAAATTTTTAACATTTGATAATCACTGAACTTCCTGATCACTGTTCTGGTAATCTGAATTTGTTTATTATAGGCAGGAGAATTAGTTATATTGTAACATTTAAATGATTAACACTTTTGCTGTAATTGTTGGACTGACTTGGCCTTGTGAGAACTACCAGGATAGAACTAAGATTTGAAGCTGGTAATGCTGCCATTGTGCATTTCTTTGTAGCAACTGGTGACTTTCAGTAGCTGGTAGCTTTCACCTTTCTAAAACTACATAGTATTTTGAGGTTTTAAGTATTAAAACATGGTAGTCTTTGAGGAACAATCTGTGAATGCCGTAGCTTTGCTCATAGTGCAAAAAAACCTATTTTTTAATAAAAATCAGGAAATTTTCAAATCTAGTAAGTCTTTTCTAAGTTATATGTAACAATACTAAGGTTTGTCTCAAGATTTTGTTTTTATGCCTACTCGTGCAAAATGCAAAGGTGGCATAAACTGATTGGGTTTTTTTTCATTACTTATGCCAGCTATATTTTAAATCTTTCTGAGTCAGGAGCTGTGCCAGCTTTGAAATAAAAGGCACAACTTGAAATGTTTGTCTCAAGCTGTATTTACCTGGGAACAACTTTTGAAGTGGAATCTTGCTGTTGTTTTAGTTCTAAAGTCTTAAAATCTCCTTCTACCTGTTCTTAATTTTAGGACTCCTATGAGCGAGCGAAGAACATCCTGAAGACTCATGCAAAAGAACACAAAAATTTAGCAGAAGCTTTATTGAAATATGAGACTTTGGATGCCAAAGAAATCCAAATTGTTCTAGAGGGGAAAAAACTAGAAGTAAGATGATAACTTCTGGGATATGTAACTGATAATTTGAAGAATGTACATCTAGCAATGCAGTAGTCTTACGCAGCATAGCCTTTTTTCTCTTCCTGACATGTGTATGGCATTAGTGTCACTTTAATATTAGTCTGTTTCTTGTGAGCTTCTGTTACTCATCTACTTGTTGTGTCTCATCAGAATAAGACACAAAATAAAGCAAGTTCCTCATCCTTTGCTCCCTATACTCTTCGCACAAGAAGTTATTCAGAAGGATAAATCTCAGGGTTGAATTCAGCATTTTGATTCAATCAAATGTGTTGAAGCTGAGAAGAAAAACATGCAGATACACTGGTGTGTGTTGGCACAGCTTCCTGGGCCATGCTGCTACATGTGCTTTTGAAGTGGTACCCCACAATATGTGCTCTGGAATGTGTTAAGGAGAGTGACAGACTGAGATGTAAAGCAGTAGGATGTTGTGTAGCTATTGCTCATGCTCTGTTTGAGGCTATAGACCACTACTAAAGGCTTTTTATTTAGAAATGTAATGAAACATCTCAAAGAATGAACAAGCGACATTGTGGGAGCACCATGCTAGACAAAAATGTTTCCAGTACTCTTGGGGTTGAAATACACACATGTATGGCTGGGAGAGAAGTTTTAATGCAAAAACAACAGGCTAAACGTGTCTAAGCCTCTTTGGACCATGTTTCGGGTAGAACCATAGCAGGGATAAGAGAAATACCTGTGACCTCTGATGTGCTGCTGACAAGTTTCTTAAAATTTTTATTACTGCAGTAGACAGATGACAGTGCTTTGATGACAGTGCTTTTACACTGCTGGAGATTCTACAGAACTAGTTTCTATTAATACTGTGTACAGGCGCTTGATAATCCAACAGATAATCTCTTTGAAGAGGACAACATTGCTCACTGAAGAGTAATTTAGAAAACATTTGAAGCATGTGTTGTTTCAAGTAACATTCCCAGTTCTGTTCTATAGTAGAAGTAGGGAAATAAAACGTTTTCTTTCAACTCTTACAGAAAACTTGGGAAATTCTAAGAAGATACAAAAAAGATTTTGAAAACAAGAGCAGTTTCCAATCAAGTGGAAGTGATGGCTAGCAATTATATGCCAGTATTCTTCTGATCTCATGGAACTGGTTTTTTAGGAATAACACATCTTGATCATAATCCTTCTGCACCATCAGTTGTAGCCTTATGGGATTACAAGCTTCCATTGCAGAGGGCATGTATTAGCATATTAATGTTAATTAATATGTTAATGTCAAGGGTTACCATACTTGGACATTTATTGGCACCAGCCCAGCTATTTTAATGTGAATGGAAACTGGGAGCTACACCTAAGACTAGAAGTAACATAGTATTTTAGAGTTTTCTGAGTGTAGTGCTTGATTATAACCTAGTTTTTTAGTAAGAGCACATGCATTTTTTTTCCCTTTCAAAACAAGATCAACTTTCTTTTTGCCTGTTTTTGTCAGCTTACTATAGTGACATCCCACTCAGTGTGGGAGAACTTCGAAGTGTTATAAAACAGTATAGGAAATGTCTAAGCTGACTAGTTACAGTTGTACATGTATTTCAGAAATATGCCAACAGAAACAGAAATATACTGCATATTTGGCATCTGTTTTTGGAGTAATAAAGGTTAATTTTAATTATGCACATTGGTTTTCTTTTTATTCACTGCAAATTACTATAAAATGTAATACCAATTTCCCTAGTATGTAAATTGAGGTGTATAAAACATATAAAATTGTAAATAAATTTAAGAATTACGGCAAAATTGCACTTTCTTTAAATGAGATTTCTAGGGAATGTTTTCCCTAGAGATTTGCACCTTTTTTCAATTGCTGCTTCAGTAGTGGGACTTGAAAGGGATCTTTTCCAGCTAAGTAATGTGAATTTGGATTTAGAAGGAGAAGCAAAAAAACCTTTTCTTGTTTGAAGTTACTAAAACCTATATTGAGTGATCTTGTTTGGGGGGCAAGTCCTTGAAGTCCAACTTACTTTTCTTATTCAAAAGCTTCCTGTTATATGCATAGAAATAGGATAATCTCAAAAAGGAAAAAAAATAATGATGTCTCATTGGGTCATGAAAGATTGTTACAAGATTAGCCATAAAGTGTAAAAGGTATCCTCACTTTCTGGCCAACTTAACAATACAAGTGTTACTGAAGAGTTTACTGCCTGTCATTCCTAGTTGGTTTTGTGCACATAACATCTGCAGGGTTTCCAAGAAACTTGTCTGTTGAAGCATTGGATTTGACTGCTGGTGTTCTTGGGAGCATCTAGGAGCTGGAATTTCTCCTTTTGTAATTACTAGGCAGAGATAGGTGAGCACTGGATTGAGTTTGTGTGGCAAGGTTTTGTAGTGAGAAGGCTACATGGGTGGCACCTGGGCAAAGATGCCAGAAACTTCCCTGTGTCCAATAGAGCTCTGCCAGACAGGAGGACCTACTCCTGTCCAAGGCTGAGCCCACAAGCCCCTGTGGTAAAGCCTCTGAGACAACACACTTATGAAGGGGAAGAAGCTCTGCCCAAAGCACTTGCAGCCAGAGTGAGAGGAGTGAATATGTGAGAGAAACACCTCTGCAGACACCAAGGTCAGTGAAGATAAAGCAGGGTGAGAGTGGGAGGAGCGGCAGAGACAACTGTGATGAACTGACCGCAACCCCAATTCCTGTCCCCGCCCCTGCTCTTTACCGCTCGAGGGGGAGGAGGTAAAAGTAGAAGTGAAGTTGAAAACAGGAAAGAAAAGGGGTAAGGGAAGAGGTGGTGTTAAGATTTGGTTTTATTCCTGGTTTGATTGGCAATAAACTAAATTCCCAAACTCAAGTCTCTTTTGCCTGTGACAGTAAGAGATGAGTGATCTCTCTCCCTGCCCTTACCTCAACCCACAGGCCTTTTACCGTGTTTTCTCTCCTGTCTAGCTAAGGAGGGGAGTGATAGAGCAGCTTTGGTGGGCTCCTAGTGTCCAGCTGGGGCACACACACCATAACCACAAAAGCAGCTTCCAGAAATCAGTCAGAGGGTGAGAATAACCTCGGTACCTTTAAGAGGAACAGCCTCCTGCTCTTCTTGAAAACAGGGCAGAGCTAGATGCCCTGCTAAGCACCTGCTGTGCTAGGTGCTTAGATGGACTGTTTGCTTTTTAAATAAAATGGTCACAACCAGAGTGACACATAAAAATAAGAAATTCAAACTTGGACGTAATTCTGAATTTTCTGCGTTCCTGAGGCTGGCATGCCAGAATTATACCAGCAAGCTTAATACGAAGGAAATACACAGTTCCAGTGAAAGTTGTGCCTGCTCCTTCTGGCTGCTTCCTACTCTGTGATGGCCTGAGTCAGCTGAAATGTGAGAAGTTTTCTAAATCTCAATCCTTTAAACTGGCTGTGAAGTTAGAGCAATCAAGCCATTCCTAACTTTCTGCTCTCTTGATCTTCTTGGAAACTGGCTAGAAGCAAGGAGAGATATTTTTGCTTCTAAAACATGGCCAAACACCATGGTGACAGGTGAGAGTACACACTTTAAGTAGGCCACTCTCTACTTCCCTCAGAAGTAGATTTCCCTTCTCTTTTACCAGAAGCATGACTCACATTTCAGTGTTTATTAAGGAGCCTTCCTCTGGTGTTGGCCAATGTGAGCATCATCTGCTCCTTCCACAGCATCATGAGTGCATAAATGGTTGCAATATTTGCCATTAGAGCACTGGTATTGACCATGAAACATTTAATGGGAGAAGGGGGTCTCTGGTGCATGGAGTTGGGGTTTTGTTTCATTTTGTTTTTTCCCAAATCTATCTTTGTGGTTAGTGCCCTGTACTGGAAATTTAATGCTGCTAGCTGTGATTCTGAGATTCAGCACTGGGTTTTGACATTGAGCTCAGGAGGAGATTTCTTCTAAGATTAATATTGATGCCATGATGATTTTTTGCCTCTTATACCCCTTTAAATACCCTTTCATATTGTTTTCATGTATTCTTAGTGCTTTTAGACCACATACTTGTAATTTTTTAAGTTTGATAACTTTGCTGAAGACCCACCATTCTGTTAAACCAGGAGACCACATATCCTGGGAGCCTTGCAGTCAGGGGTCAGAAAGCCCCAGACACCAAGGTCCTTTCTAGAACACATTCTGTAAACTGAGATAGGCCCATCCAGGGGGAAGATTCCTTGGGATAGGGGATTCATTCAATTCTCTCATTGGGGAAGCTTTGATAGATATGCCAATTTGCAAGGCCTATAAATTGTATACCTGATTTATTGTGTGTGTGCATTTTGGTGCATTCCACCTGGACGACGTGGTGCACCTATGGATCCTTAAATAAATACTGAAGTAAAAAACCCTTTTCCCCTTAACCATGTTTGGCTCTTAATTTTAAGACCAGGGATATGCAACAGTATGAGTTTTCAGTCTTTCACTACTCTTTCAAAAACTGTTCTGGAGGAAACAGAAGGATCCTGCCCTGTTTACTGGGTCTCATAAAACTGGCCAGAAATCACAGAAAACAGAGGCAAATCCTGTCACACTTGCTCAGTCTCTCAGAAGAAATCCTCCACAGCAGCAGATTTGGACTGAATGGTTTAATAAGTTCTACACCAATTTTTCCAGAATTACAAATACTGGTTACCATCATTCATTCATTTCCAACAGGTCATATTGGGAACAAATTATGAATTGTCTTTCACCTACTGTCTTGTCCCTACAAGTTAGAAGACTACTTAGTATATTCTTAGCTCTTATTGAGTGAAAGCTCCTCTGCTTTATCAACAAATCACAGGACAAACAGAATGGAATTCATGAGTTTACAGTTTTAGGCCTGATCTGCTTAAACTCGAGTTGCTTTTTCACTTTGTCCCGAATCAGGGTGTCATTCTCTCTAGTGGATCCTTGCTGTGTCATACCATGGCACAGCATCTCCCAGGTGGCTACTCAGGAGGTCCACACAAGTTCAATAACCTACAGCACATCTCTTTGCAAACTGCAGCCAACAGAAGCTACAGAGAAACTTCTTAAAGGTACAAGATGCTCAACCTTAGCGAGAAAATGGGACACCAAGAAAAGGCTTTGAATAGAAAAGGCGACACCAAGAAAAGGCTTTGAATAAAAAAAGGGAGTCAGCTTGGGGTGAGTCTTTCCCAAGGGTTTCTTGTGCTGCATTAGGTTCAAGCAGATTTTGTTGCCCGAGGGCTTATGAGTTATTGCAGTCTAAGACAGTTCTGACCTTTTGTAATTTTGTAAAATAGCTATATTTGAGCCTATTGGGCAAAAATTGTCTTGCAGTTCAGTGTTGGGATGAGTTACAGCATCAAGGCAAACAGGTGGAAAATGCAGTCCAGTGGAAGTTACTCTTCCCCACTGTGACCACGTCCTGACAAACATGTAATGTAGTCCATTAACCTAATGGAGTGGTCGGTGTTTATAATAATTTTAATACATTCAGTAAACACAAAAAAATATTTAACATTAAGATGTTGAGGCAAGAACACACAAAAATGAGGAAAACACAAATGCAATCTGTAAGTTTTCATTTCTTCGGTTATTTTTCTTGCCTGGCTTTTCTGAAGCCTTTGCTTCCCTGTTACGTTTATTTTTTTGTCCTTCATTTTCTTCATGTCTTATATTCCCTGACAGTCATTGCAATTGAATCTACAATCTACATATAATAAATATAAATTATAATACATTAAACTTAGTCATGAACAATCTTTATAGTTTCTCAAGCTCCAGTTTTTTAGATTTGTTACTGGGTGATCTGCCAAAGTTTCCAAAAAATGTTAAGAACACTGGAATAAAAAGAAGACCATGAAGAGCCCCAAACAAAATAACAAGGAACATGATCTTGAAGAATGTCCTAAAGATGTAGGTGTTTGCTGCAGCCAGGACAACTACTCCTAATATTGTAGAAGCTGCACCTTGTAGTACTGGGTAACCTAGCAGGGACAGAGCTTCAATTGCCCTTTTATTAGCTGATGACTCTCCACTTGTAACAAAGGCATAGGAGATATGAGCAGAAAAATCTACTGAAAACCCTATGCAAATGACCAGGTTGATCATGGATATAGAATCAAGATTGACGTTCCAGAATGTCATGAAACCAGCAACGCCAACTATAACAGAGGCTATAGCAAAGGTCACCCACAAGCAGCACAAGGGGTTGGGAATGAGCAGAAGGGAGACAACGAGCATCGCCCCGGCTGCCACCACAACGTTCTGAACAGTGTTCTGCACTATCACCAGGTACTGGTCGTAGTAGACGAATGCTGGGTGATACACCTTCAGTGGAATGCTGCACTGCTTGGCTGCCTCTCTTAACTGATGGAGGAGATTCTTCTCGTCAATGGCTGACGTCACGTTCACTGTCTGGATGAAGAAACGTGAAGCTTCTATTTCATCCTGAGTCTTGTTTATGTCCCACTCAAAACTGGGACGAATTTTGAACAGTATAGTTAAGTTATTAAAGAAGTCAGTCTTACTGTTTATATTTATCAACCCCCTTTTGGCAAGTTCTGTATATACTCTCAGCCATGACTCTGAGTGGTTCTTATCTACATAGGAAATATTCTCTAAATTCTGTGCACAGCTCTCAATGCCAAGACGCACCGTCTCATTCCAGTAATCTACACTCTCAGTAATCACAACCATGACCCTGGGTCCATATGTCGAGAAGTATTTCTCATCATCATCATAGTAAGGAACAACGTAGGAGTCATCATTTGCCAGATTTCGGAGATCGATGCCTTCCCTGATCTGAGTACACCCATAAACACTGCCACCCAAGTATGCTCCGTACAGCAACACCATGAGCAGCTTGATCCATTTATTTGTAACAAAAGGGCCATAATATTTTTTAAAGAATACACTCATTGGATGCTCACCTGCTGGCTGAGAAGGCTGCCTGGAACAGCTGCCGATACAGCAAGCATTGTACAAGCAGGAGCTCTCAGCCTCATCTTCACCTACTCTCACACGCATACACGTCAGCCAGTGGCGGTTCCCTTGTTCCCTTTTGTGATTTAATACCAGAACTGCCCCAAAGAAGGTCATGGTATATACATAGCAGAAGACAAAAGCTGTGCCCGTATAGAGGCAAAAAGACCTCACGGATGGAAAAGCAGTCCAGGTGCCAATGAAGAAGGCCAAAACATCCGTGAGAGTGGTGATGGTGACAGACAGTGCCGCCTCTGCGTAAGTCTCAGCCAGCAGGGATTTAACACTGGATTTCTCTTTCTTCCTTGAACTTTGTTCCCAGGAAGCAATCATGATGAACATGTCATCAACGCCAACCCCTGCAAGAGGAGACACTGTTAACGCTGCACTGCAAATGGCAGCTTCTACCAACAACCAACAAAACTACATTATTCAGATTTCAGTCGGCATAAAATTTTGAAAAAGGAAGCTGGGCTACTAACATTGCTCTAGTGTTGATGCAACTTACAATCAGAATCTGGAAAACAGATCCTTTGTGTGTAGCTGAATGTATTATCTTTCAGCACCTCCTGGTGACCTGATGGGTTGTTGATCCCTCACCAACTGCTGAAGGACTGAGCATACCTACTGCATCTCTGTATGATGCAGTAGGTATGCTAAGTGTCTTGTAGCTGATGTCCACATGCCCCCTGATGTAGATGGCACAGATTTCAAAGTATCACATATTCTGATGCTCAACTATTCTTATCACAGGAAGAATCCCCCATTATCTCTGCAATCTCTTCTTCAGCACTGCAGCAACTTAGACCAATAATTTCTTGCTCTGCCTTAAGCAGACAGGAAGAGCAGTTGCTATCACGCAGGAGAAGAATGATTCCAGTTTTCCAGTGGCTCACATTTTAATGCTCTTTGCCCTCCATTTCTCTCCAGTTTATCTTTCAGCACTTATTCACAATTTATTATTAATTTATCTTTACGTTTATACTGATGTGCTCACAAATGTTACCCTGGGAAACCCTGCCAGGAAGACTGGATCCTGGGCTTGGGTTTTTGCTAAGATGCCGAAGTAAATGAGCTGGAGTTCATAAAGAAAAAGCCAAGGGCTCCTCTCAGCTCTTCTAACTCTCGAGACTTTAATCACACACCTTTCAGTATTTTGCCAGTGTTGTCAAGGGCTCTTCTATTACTGAAAATTAATCACACAAAAGGGAAAGCAGGGCTGTGCAAATTGTGGAGTGAGATTTAGCCAGCCAGAAGAATGGATGAAACCACTACCTGCTACAGGCAGGCAATTGCCAGTAAACATGCAAAGATGAATTAAGCAGCATGTCACAAGGTACTACTGGATGGCAGTGAGCCAGGCTGCTTCAGAAAGCAAGCAGTCTTCAAAGCAAATTCCCTGATGTACTGAGAATTTGTTTGCTTTAACGCAAGGAAGACAAAAGTCTGCGTGTTATTTCTGAAGATTTGAAGAGTCTGGCTTAAGCCCTTTCCCAGGTATATAAAAGGGTCTTTTTGATACTCAGAGCCGTTGCAATTGATGAGCAAACAAAAGTAAATAAAAAATGCATTGGAATTCTGCAGCAAGCAAAGAAACAATGCCTGCCCTAACAACCATTTGCACTGGACAGATGGGATGATGCACAGCCTCTGTCAACCTGGGAGCTCCATGTGTTGTCCTCAGCATGACACCAAGCCCAAGAAAACGTCAGATAAATGCATCATATAGGAGACCAGCACAGATTTTAAAAGCAGCAATTTGTTTGCAGCAACATTATCTAACAGTATTTGGAAATTTCAGCAGCAGCTGCTAAGCAGTCTGTGCAACAAGGACACAGTGATACCAACTTTGTTGGGTTTTCTGGGGGGAGCTGCTTGCACAAATGGTGCATCACTTCAGTTGTGTAGCTGAATGAGACTGGTTAGTACATAGATGTTATATTGCAGAGCATTAATCTTCCTGGCCACATTTCCAGGAAACTAGAAAAATGCTGGAAGTGCTAACCTTACCACTCTCTCATTTACAGTTTTTCTGCTGTAGCAGTGGATCTACATCAGGCCTTTTCTTTTAGTAAAATCTGCCCTTGCACCACAACCCATCTCCAGTCTCAGTGTGGGCATGCTGAGCTGAGGGGCTTGCCCACCTGTAGATGCTCTGAGGAGGCTGCACCTCTGGGTATCTCCTCCACTCACTTCAGAAAATGTTGTATTATCTGACATTCACATCATAAGAGACTGACGCCATGTTTTAACTTCACTTTAATCTTTGTATCTGAATCTGACTCACTTTTTCTACTTACCCAGAATCAGGAATGGTGCATTTGCTACAGTGACCACAAACGGAACACCACAGAAGAGCATCAATCCAAAGCTGCTCAATACAGCTAAGCCAGAAGAAAGCACTCCACAGCTTGCAAGCCAGATATTATTTCTTATACAGCTCAGTCTGAAAATATTTAAAGGAATATCTTAGTTAAGTGTCAAATACTTCACCAAAGCATTTGGGATGACAATTGCACAGATAGAGTGATACCCTCTTTCAGAAGAACTCCTGATGAAAGCTACTAGCAGAGTTCCCAGGTGTCAGCACTGCACAAAATTAATTTCTCTAGGATGTGTTATACACATTATTACCACTGCCCAACTATATAGGGAAGAGTAAAGATGTGTACTGATCTTTGCATCAATAACAAGAGATGGCAAAATAAGGATACGTAAGCTCTACCAGTGACTCTAGACTTAGGGTGACCCAAAAATCTGCTGAATTTCTAGAAGCTCTTTGATTTTACATGAGTCCTTGCTGTAGTATATCAGTGCAGGCAGTAAGTGCTGTGCAGAGAAACTTTCTCAGCAGACAGACTGGCTACCAGCCTTTGCCAAGATGCCCCTGAGAGCTGGCTCAAGCACTCCACAAGAAGTGCTTTAATAGGTACAATGCTTGATGCAAGCACTAAACCAGGCCACTCAGCCTGCAAATAGAATTTCTTTTGGAAGTACAGGACACAAACACTGCTGTACAGTTGTTGAGTGTACAATGGTTCACTTTCCATCAGCACAAAGGAAGGGCAGATTAAGTTCTCTGTGGACAGCAGTTAAGGCTCTGATTCTACCAGCAAGCAGAACAACTAAAGCTGTACCCAGACTTGCAGGAATCTCTGAAACTAGTACACATCCACCTGAACCTTAACTAAGTACCGAACACTTGTTCAGGTTTTCATCTGCCATCTAAGCAGATGAGAGATACACATAGGTAGACAAGAAAAAGCAAAGAGATACGTTTTGCCTACAAAATGTCACAGGAAGTCTGCAGCTTCACTCGGCAAAAGCAGAAACCAACCGAGGAAGGTAAAGAGGAGCAGACATCACTACTCATTGAACCATCGCTTAGAGACATTTTACCTTAGGCAAGAGATGACTGCAAAATTTATTGTCAGGAAATACGTTATGGAGAAGAGAGGGATCACACTCTTGGTATTTCCTTCAAACTCTTGCTGTCGTGACAGCGAGGTAAAGTAGGTCACCTGCCGTTAAAACAACAAGGAAAGAATCGATTAAGCACTTTTCTTCTTGGTCTTTGTACAAGCACACAGGCAAGGCTAAACATCACGTTGGCAGAGGAGCATTGCCCTGGCGCTCGCAGCCCGCTCGCCGTCTCCTTTCCTTTCCTTTCGGCGAGGGGGCTGCTCGGAAGTTTTGGGCTCGGCGGCTCCCCACGGCCGTACCCGCCCCTGCGTTACCTGAATGGAGCCGAGGCGCACCTCCGCCACTCTGGACGAGACGTTCTGCAGGAAGCTCTCCAGCCACTGCTGGCTGTCTTGCGCCTCGGGGCCATCCTCCCGCAGGTAATACACCAGCTTCAGGGCCCGCGCCCTCCGGACCCGCCCGTCGTCCGCCTCCACGCCGCCCAGCACGGCCCCCAGGAAGACGCCGTCGTTGACGGGGAAGCCGAGGCTCCCCGGGGCGGGCGGTCCCGCATCGCCCCACCGCGACAGCAGCGGGTTGGGGCTGGCGCAGCCGCCGGCGGTGCGGGCGCAGAGCCGCTCGTACTCGGCATCGTGCACCGTCGCGTTCAGCCGCAGCACCTCTA